>JAXQQM020083192.1:0-269408 GCA_034641835.2 Pinus albicaulis | reverse complement strand
TCACGATGATTAAAAGGGTAAGCTAAAGGATTTTTTTTCCATTCCCCTAGTCGGGTTCTAATTTAGAGTTAGAGCATGCATTTAATTTAGAAGCCTTTAGCTCGGCCACCTGTGAATGCTTGACCTGACACTCACTTGTGTTGTGGGAGGAGCTCTTATGGAACTCACACCACTTTCCTGTGTCCTTTTTTGGATTTACAATGTTTTTCTTTTCTTCTAGATTTGGCAGGTTGTCCCGAGCTACCTCTCCTTGCCTTTTTCCTTTGTTCTAGAGTTTTGGATCACCTTTCCCTTGATTCTGATTCACAGATCCAAAGTCTCGATTCTTTTGTTTAAATTTTGCTCAATCTTTGCAGCATATCAGTATGTTGCAAAAAGTGATGAGATGTCGAGGAAATCCATTTCAACACCAAATGTTTCTCTGAGTATTTGATACCCAACTTTGTGTGTAGGGTATGGAACATATTCACCAACTCATGCACATCTTGATCCCTTTGCTGCCACAACAAAGTCCATTATATGTACTTTTCCTCATATCTCCCCACGGGATGATATTATTCCTTGATGGATTCTTTGAAAGAATCCAAAGTGGGTGCGACCAGGAATAAAAAGGGTTCCCTCTCATCCTTTTTATCACAATAGGTTTTCCCCCAGTCCTTGACATGGGGTGCGGCTTTGAGGAGTGCAAAAGTAATATTTTCCTGGTTGGAAAAGTCATGAACTGAGAAATATCCTTCTAATAGATTCAACCATCTATCTATGATGTCTACATCTATTTGGCCCTCAAATATGGGAATGTAAAAGTTTACTTCTACCTTAAAAGGAGTGGTGCCTCTAGAGTGGTTGATGGATGTAGATGTGCTGCCAGTGGGTAGTCGTTGAAGGATATGGGAAAAGTTATCCATCATCACGTTCCTTTGTTTCTCAAGGGCCTCCTCGAGCAATATTATGATAGGATCTCCTGCTCCCTCATATTTATTTTCTTCCCCCATGGGAGGTTGTCGACGTTTGTGAGGCTGATCTTGCAAAGTTTCAACTAGATCGAGTCCTAACTCCTTATACCCCGACCTCGTTAGGGATATGCAAAGAAGGATCAAGAAAGAGTAGAACACTCTTATACCACTGATCCGCATTTATGTAGGGATGCAATTTAATACAAATATAAAAACAAATAAAAATATGAAATGGAGATAACACTTCATTTCATTAATATCAAATAACTTAAATATGCTAACAAACATAATAGAAATAAACTAGCTAGGGCCATGGTAGCTTATCTTTGAGAAGAGATGTGGTGGCTACAAGCCTCTAAACTGTTTTAAAATAAGGCTCGGAGGCCTAATTATTATTTAGAAACAATGGAAAATGATATACATCCAAAAAACCTAATCGTAGGAGATGAAGCACCAAAACTATGGGCCTCGTTTGTGTAAATTAGTACATCAACTTCCCAGTGACATAACATTGGCATACGATCTCAGTTTCACACGAACAATACCTCGCTAGAAATATATGTTCGAGGACTACAACTTTTGAGTGATCAACATCAATTGATGACCCATATTTCTCCCGATTTTCGAAAAATATGTCATTTAGGGCCTCAAAATTACTACAGAAGTTAAGGACCCGAAAAAATCCTAAAAATAGTAAATTATGCTATAACTAAGGAAAATTAAAAACTAAAATAAACAATGGTGGGGGTCCAATTGGAATAGGAAAGTGGTCACCCATATCCACCTGGATCAATTGTGGAAAAATTAATTTGGTTAGTGAAATTGGGTTGTTTGCGACATAACAGTCTTAATTCTGGTGTGAAGCCTAATACACGAAATTTGAGTGCCATGACAGTTTTCCCAACCTAGGTTGAACCCCTCATCGAAAAGTATATGATGGATAAGTTACATTTAGGTAACAACCCATAGTAAATGTGAGGGAAAATTGTAGTAAGATTCTATCAATAACTAATTTTCCAAACCGAGTATAACATACAACACATATACAACCAGTAGGTATGCTAGTTCATGAAAATTTTACGGTAATTAGTGCCAGGAGAATAGTATAATTATCCCACACGATTGATAGAAAATATTCTATGGAATGATAATTACAAACAATGATAAGAGAGTAGTTATGAAATGATAAGAATCCCATACGAATCACAGTAAAGAAACTAGTTCTGGAACTGTACATTATCAAGAATTGAAATTAAAACATGCATGCTACTAACCTAAGTGTTAAAACACACACACACACACACACACACACATTATGTTGAGAAAAACATGACATGATATAGAAAACAAAAATTATGGCTGAAGCATTGCGTATAAATTTATATATAAATAGTGGAAGCCCTATTCGGGCATTAAAAAAATATTAATATAACAGTGAAAGCCTTGTTTGTGGATTACAAAAAATATAAATACAAACAGTGGAAGCCATGTCTTGGGGTTACTCATAATATAAACATAACCTGTAAATACCATGTCTGATTTTTCTCATGAATTTAAACAATAAACAACGGGAACCATGTTTGGAGACTCATAACTTAATTAAAAAACAAAACAAAAAATTAGATGGAAAGAGGATGCGCCCTTAAATATTCAACATTATAATTCCAGAACAATGTCTGGGTTCAACTATTTCAAAGGATAAATAAAATGACAAATTTCACTACTATAATTTCCTTTGTTCTAGCTGTAGAATTTTTAAACATGAACAAGGGAAATTACCTTAAAATTTCAGACTCACAACACTAACCAGGGAGTTGGTTTCCATCAAACCCGCATTGGCGATGAAACCATTTAGGAATAACCCAGATCTCCAAGCGAACTCTCAGAGGAGTCGTGGTAACCAAACAACTAGATGAATGCTGGAATAACTATAGCCACAATACTTTCCCCAAACAGTGCAAGAGAAACTAAGTAGAGTAATTCAATATTTACATGGAAAATGAAAACAAGTTAAAAACCCTCGCAAAGGAGAAGGGAAAGTGGAGTGAAAAACCAGTAGAATAAATGGTACCTATGGATAAGCGGTTTGGGTAAGTCAACAGTCAGTAAGATAGTTCAAGACAAATATTATAGAGATAAATTCATAGTAACTTACCTTAATAATTCCAACCTTCCACCGGATAGATCACCTGCATGAGGCATCAACTAAGTAAGTCAATATCTTTCGTTGAGCACATTGACGAGTTGTAGAGTGAATGACAAGTAGAAGAAAGAGAAAATGAGTAGCATGCCGAGGGTGTGAGTGGGGGTAATACCCTAAACAACTATCGGGAAACATAAAAAATCCGATTTGAATTAGATCGAAGGCTAGGAAGGGTCCATCTGTCACCCAACGGATCCACCAAATGTTCCATCTCAAAGCTTCAAAGAATACTAGGATCACTGCGTTGTCTATCTCAAAACATTAAACCAAAGTTATATATGATATAAAAATGTGATTTCGATATAATTCCCATGGTGAAGGTTTTATGGTTTATTAAAATACACAACAATCAACTTAATGACTAAACCCTTAACATATGTATCATGTCAGACCCCGAGGGTCCAGTACATTTGACGACCAAGAGCTTAGTACACTGGAATGACTCAGATGGACAATTTAAATTAATACCATTTAATACGATATGGTAAATGTATTTATTTTCATATAAATCCTGCCATAAATATTTAGTTATGATGATCGAGACCATGAGTTAAAGATTCGAAGCAAGCGCATAGATGGACCCTTCCTAGCCTTCGATCTGATTCCAATCAGATGGCGGATGTTGCCCAAGGGTTATTTAGGGTATTACCACCACCCAAACCCTCACCCTACTACTCATTTTCTCTTGCTTTTATCGGTCTTTCGCTCTGCAACTCGTCAATGTATTCCAATGCAAGATATTGACTTAATTATCTCATGCCTCATGCAAGGGATCTATCTGGCGGAAGGTTAGGATTTAATAGGTTAAGTTACTATGCATTTATCTCTATAATATTTCACTTGAACTATCTTACCAATTGTTGACTTACCCAAACCACTTATGCATAGGTACAATTTATTTTACCATATTTTCACTCCACTTTCCCTTCTCCTTTGTGAGGGTTTTAACTTGTTTTCATTTTCCATGTAAATATTGACTTACTTTTCTTAGTTACTCTTGCACAATTTGGGGATAGTATCCTCAGTATAGTTATTCCAGCATTCATCTGGTTGTTTGGTTACCACGACTCCTCTGAGAGTTGGCTTGGAGATCTGGGTTAGTCTCGGATGGTTTCATCATCGATGTGGGTTTGATGGAAGCCGACTCCCTAGTTAGGGCTGTGAGTCTAAATGTTAAGGAACTTTCCCTTCCTGATGTTCAAATGTTGTACAACTAGAACAAAGGCAATTACAGTAGTGAAATTTGTCATTTTATTTATCCTTTCGAATAGTCCAACGCAATAATTGTTCTAGAATTCTAATTTTGAATTTTTAAGGGCACATCCTCTTTCCATCTGAAGTTTTTTCGACTTTTTAATTAAGTTATGAGTGAAGCTCCAAACATGGTTTCCATTTTTTTTGTTTAAATTCATGAGAAACTTGTTATAGGTTACATTTATATTATGAGTAATGCCCATACATGGCTTCCACTATTTGTATTTATATTTTTAGTAATGCACATACAAGGATTTCACTGTTATATTAATGATTTTCTAATGCCCGAACAAGGCTTCCACTATTTATATTTAAATTTATACACAATGCGCCAGCCATAATTTTCACTATATCTATTAAGCAATGTTTTTTTCAACATAATGTGTGTGTGTGTGTGTTTTTGTGTGTTTGTGTTTTTTAACACTTAAGTTAGCAGCATGCATGTTTTAATTTCAAATCATGATAATGTATAGTTCCAAAACGAGTTTCTTTACCATGATTCGTATGGGATTCTTATCAGTTCATAATTTCTTTCTTATCACTATTTGTAATTATCATTCCCTATAATATTTTCTAGAGATCATGTGGGAGACTTCCTCTCCTGACACCAATTACAGTACCAGTTTCATGAACTAGCAGACCTACTGGTTGTATATGTGTCATATGTTATACTCAGTTAGGAAAATTAGTTATTGATGGAACCTTATTACAAGTTTTCCTCATAGTTACTATGGGTTTCTACCTAACTGTAACTTATCCATAATAGAATATTTGATCATGGGTTCCCCCTAGGTTGGGCAAACTGTCATGGCACTCAACTTTCTTGTATTAGGTTTCACACCAGAATTAAGATTGTTCCATCATAAACAACCCAATTTCAATAACAAATTAATTCTGCCAAAATATGGGTATGGGTGGCCACCTGCCTATTCCAATTGGACCCCCACCACTTTTTCTTTTAGCTTTTCAGTTTCCTTAATTGTAGCACAATTCCCTATTTTTAGCATTTTTTTGGGTCCTTAACTTCTGGAACCATTTTGAGGCCCTAGACGACATTTTTTGGGAAAATCAAGAACAACATGGGTCATTGACCGATGTTCATCACTCAAAAGTTGTATTTCTCATACAGATATTTCTAACGAGGTGTTTTCCGTGCAAAACTGATATCGTATGCCAAATTTACGTCCCCGGGAAGTTTATGTACCAATTTACCCAAATGGGGCCTATAGTTTTGGCGCTTCCTCTCCTAGGATTAATTTTTTAGATTTTTATGGTTTTCCATTGTTTCTAAATAATAATTAGGCCTCTGAGCCTCATTTTAAAAAATTTCAGAGGCTTGTAGCTACCACATCTCTTCCCAAGATAAGTTGCAAGTGACCTAGCTAGTTTATTTCCATTCTATATGTAAAAATATTTAAGTTATTTGATATTGATGAAATAAAGTGTTATTTTCGTTGCATATTTTTATTTGTGTTTATATTTGTATTATATTGCGTTCTTGCATAAATGTGGATCAGTGGTATGAGAGTGGTTTTCTCTTTCTTGAACCTTCTTTTCATGTCCCCAATGAGCTCGGGGTATAAGGAGTTAGGGCTCAATCTAGTTGAACCTTTGCAAGATCAGCCTCTCAAACACAAATGGCCTGCGATGGGGGAAGAAAATAAATATCAGGGAGTAGGATATCCTATCAATATATTGCTCGATGAGGCCCTCGAGAAACAAAGGAACATGATAATGGATAAATTTTCCCAGATCCTTCAATGACTACCCACCGACAGCGCATCTGCTTCCGGCAGCCACTCTAGAGGCACCACTCCCTTTAAGGTACAAGTAAACTTTGACATTCCCATATTTGAGGGCCAAAGAGATGCAGGCGTCATAAATATATGGTTAAATATATTATAAGGATATTTCTTGGTTCATCACTTTTCCAACAGGGAAAATATTACTTTTGCACTCCTTAAAGCCACACCCTATGTCAAGGACTGGTGGGAAACCTACTATGAGAAAAAGGAAGGGAGGGAACCCTCTTTGTTCTTAGCCACACCCACTTGGGATTCTTTTCAAGATGCCATCAAGGAACATTATTATCTTGTGGGTAGCTACGAGGACAAGTACATACAATGGACTACGTTGTGGAAGAAAAGGGATCAAGATGTGCATGAGATGATGAATATGTTCCATACCCTAGATGCAAAAATTTTCGTATCATAGACTCAGAGAAACATTTAGTGTTGAAGTATTGCAGTTGTCTTCACAAATACATTCAGGAGGAAATGGAGTTCCTCGATATCTTGTCACTTGGTGCAACATACCAATATGCTGCCAAGATAGAGAATAAGTTCAAACAAAAGAAGTGAGACTTTGGATCTGTGAATTATAAGTAAGAGAAAGGTGCCCGCAAAATGCAGAGCAGAGGAAAAAGCCAAGGCGGGGCAACTTAGGAAAACCTGCCAAAGCTGCAAGAAAAGAACAATACTGCGAAGCCAAAGAAGGACACAAGAAAGTGGTGTGAGTTCCATAAGATATATTCCCAGAATGAAAGTGAGTGTCGGGTCAAGCAATCACTGGTGGCCGAGCTGAACACTTATGAGTTGGATGCATTCTCAGACTGTAAATTAGAACCTGACAAGCATAATGAGAAAAGGAAGAAGATTATTGATTTGGGGCCCAACACAACCATTGTTGCCATGAATATCTAGAAGGAAAAACTAGAAGATCCAGAGGAGAGGGAATTCCTCTTCCATTCCCAGATGTGGGTAAAGGGTTCCCCACTACAGTTCATTTTCGACAGTGGGAACCAAATGAACCTCATCTCAGAAGAGGTCTCGAAGTGGCTGATATTTTTCACCACAACACACCTGGAACCGTACATAATGGGGTGGCTTCACCAAGGATGGGATCTCCACGTTAGCTAGCAGTGTTGTCTTCCCTATAGCATCAAGCCCTTCACAAATGAGGTATTATGTGACATTTCTCCTCTTGATTTTTCTAATGTATTATTAGGCGACCCATACTTGTGGAAGAGACATGTTGTGTATGAGTGCAGGCCTCATGATCTTATTTTTACTTTGGGCAATAATTTGTACAAGATACCAAAGGTAGCACTGCCTACCACCATCTCTTTGGTTACTACAAAAAATTGTAGTAAGATCATTTCCAAAACAAGGAAATTTGTTTTCCTGATGATACATCCTTAGGGTAAGAAGAATATTGTGGCCACCACCTCCAAATAAGACTCCTCCGTACGGAAAAAAGTTATGGACAAGGTCGTGGGGGAGTATGGGGACATATTCGCCTCACTCGTAGGGAGTTCGATTGTGTTGGTGCAGAAGAAGGATGGGACTTGGATATTCTGTATTGAATATTGGGAACTGAACAAGATCATTGTTCGGAATAGGTACCCGATCCCACGGATTGATGACCTTCTGGACCAACTCAAGGGGGAAAATATCTTAGCAAGATCGACTTGAAGTCCATGTATCACCAAGTACCAATCGAAACCTCTAATGTGTGTAAGACTGCCTTCAAATCCAAGGAGGTCCTTTTCGAATGGTTGGTCATGTCTTTTGGGTTGACAAATTCTCCCACAAAATTCATGAGGCTAATGGATAACATCTTGTGGCCATTCACCAACTCATTTGTAGTGATGTACTTGGATGACATCCTAGTCTTCAGCCAGACTTGGGAAGAGCACCTTAACCACATCCGACAAGTCCTCCAAACACTACGGCAACACGATTTGTGTGCCAATTTGGAGAAGTGCACTTTTGGAATGAACCAGGTTCTGTATCTGGGATACATTATTGATGAGTGGGGGGTGCAGGTGGATCCAACCAAGATCCAAGTCATTCAATATTGGCCAACCCGAACCAATCTAATAGTGCTCCTTAGCTTTCTAATTCTTATCAATTTCTACAATAGTTTCGTGTTGGGATTCTCTCATAACACTTGGCCCTTGAGTCAAGTCACCAAGGGAGGAGCGAAAGCCAAATTATTTTGGTCTGAATCTCAATAGAAGACCTTTGTAGAGTTGAAACATCGCCTCTATTTTGCACCAGTACTCACATTATCATACTTGCAACAACCATTTGAGATCGATACAGATGCATCTAACTATGTTATTGGTGCAGTTGTTACTCAACAGGGGAATCTAGTGGCATATCACAATGAGACTCTTTCCAAAACAACCTAGAAGTATCCAGCTTATGACAAAGAGATGTATTCCTTTGTACAAGATTTCTGACAATGGAAGATTTACATTTTAGGGAAGGAAATGATCATCCACACATACCTCCAATCCGTGCAGTTCGTATAGACACAACGAAAATTGTAGAATGATCGCCACCAGAAGTGGTCCACATACCTGCAAAAAAATCATTTGAAAATCAAGTACAAGAAGGGTAGCACCAATAATGTTGCAGACTGCATATATTGACCATCGATTGTGGCATTAACCACTGTGGTCAATTATTGTGGGAACGAGCCTTCTAATTGGCCACTTCTCTAAAAAAGTGATCCAGAATTGGGCCACACATACAAGACTCTCTTAGAGGGTAAGCAAGTTCGAGATGTTCACCTCCAGGATGCCCTTCTATGTCAATTGGGACACCTTTGTGTTCCTTCAAGTGAGCATGCCAAGATGATTTAGGAAGAAAACTACAGTTGGGTCAATTGGAATTTCGGGGTCAAGAAAAAAGTGGCAGTACTACAGAATTATTTCAATTGGCTGAACCTGCGATAGGATGTCGAGAATTATATCAAGTCCTACACTAACTGCGCCATTGGAAAACCCACCATGAAGAAACAAGGCCTCTATATTATGTTGCCTACCCTTAGCTTACCTTGGGAATCCATCTCGATGGATTACATGTTGGGCCTTCCTTCAACTAAGAATGGAAACGACTTTGTTTTTGTGGTCATCGATAGATTATCGAAGATGGCCATTATGATGGCGTGCAAGAAGAATATCACAACAAAAGCCACTACTAAACTCTTCTTTGAATGAGTGTGGGTACACATTGGGATCCCATAGTATATCATCTCAGATTGAGACAGTAGGTTCCTTAGTACATTTTGGTCCAACCTTTGGTCGATGTTGGACACCAAGCTTACCAAGTATACAACTTTCCATCCCCAAATTGATGGCTAGACAGAGGTCCTTAACAAAATTATTGTATGCATTATGTGCATGTGCAACTCAAAGCATCCACACAAAGTGAAAATCCTCCATAAAAGTGAAAATTAAATCTTGATAAGATCATCTCCCTTATTCTTCGATTACATTTATTCAAAACTAGTAGTAGATAAATTTGGCCACTCATTAAAAACAATCCAAAATTACATTATTTCTTGAATTTACAAAATAGAATATAGATACCAAAAAATTCTTATGTTTAATAATAACTAGAGGGTGACTGTTAAGAAATAGTTAGATTTTCAAAAGTTCTGATACCTCAAATTAAATGAAATAGATGTGTAGTATCAATCCTCTTGTAAACTAATTTTCTATCTTCTTCACCACCAACTAATTAATAAGAGACAATTAAAAAAACATAAATAATATAGCACAAAAATTGTAACATTTGCAAATACTACCATCCAAATCCAAACACATAAACACACAAACCACTCAAAACATCCAAACATGGACTTACAAAGCATTCAAGGAAAGCAATGCAAACTAAATTAAAGATAGAATGATATAGTCATGCCATGTAAAGAAAACATAATGTGAATTTTGAATTTAATCTCAAAAATATACATAATAATGGTAATCTAAAAATGTTACATTGCTCCGCTCAACTCGAACCAACTTAGATCCATCTAACATTGGATCTATCATGCACCGAGGGTGATCAAATTCCTCGAAGGGAAAACCTTTCCTCAAGCTCTAGACTCCAAAAAGAAGGTTTGCACCTCAGGGATTTGATCCCTCTCACCTCTTAGTGCATGATAGATCTAGTGTTAGATGGATCTAAGATGGTACAAAATAAAGCCGAACTTGGTAGCCATGTGATATGCAATTGGAACATTGTACTAATTGTTTGTATATTTTATGATTCTTTGTTTGTTAGCAATCCCCTTTAAAAAATATAATGAAAATGGTGTGTATGTAAGTGTAGGAAGATAAAGTATTTTCTGAGTTTTTGTTTGTTAGTACTATTAATTTCATAAGAGATGGTTTTAAATAAATTATTTTATTTTATTTTATGTCATTTTGTAATTAATTTTTTTATTAAAATTAAATAAAAATATATATATTTTTAAATGAATATTTTATGTCCAATTTTTTTTTAGTTTAGCTCACTAAACATTTGAATATTGAATCTCATGATTTATGTCATACTTCATAATACAACTATAATTAACCTTATGGTAATTTATAACAATAATATTACATATAAATAATATGAACGATATAGATATATTATTTTAATTTTTCTTCTCTTTAACAAGATGTTATTGCATAAAATAATTGTAATTTAAAAATTGGTTGCAATATTAATTGATTTTTTACCCAAATTAGAACTATTAGGTTGGTGAAGGCTTTTCATTCCCTTCTATAAGATTTCATCTATATTTTGATTTGCAAAGAAATTATATAGTAACTTTCTATTCATAAGATTGAATAAAATAGTCACCATTCATCATATTTTTAAAATTTGTGGATATTATACAATTAATATTTTTTAATTTAAGAATTTTTAATTGATCCTTGTTTTTAGATATGGTAGAAATGAAAATAAAGTGGGCTTGCAATGAGCTAACTTAAACGAGGTAAAGTTCAAAGTATTCAAAAAGTAAATGTGTTTTCCCATTTAATTTATTTTATTGATCCGCATATTTTATGTGAATTTTGTCAATAAATAAAGCATTCACATTTAATTTATTTTCTATGACATTTGCATTATAAAATGTGTTGCTTTTGTAGTTTGACCATCAACTCATACTTTCATATTTTTGTGCAATTCAACCTATAATTTAAGAAGAAGAAAAAACAAAAATATTCTATTAAATAAACTTTTTCTTATTAAGATTATTTCATCTTCTTTCTTATAATGTTAAAGTTAGAAATAAGAACATTCCTATTTATTTTAACTATTTCAACATTTTCATTTATTTAATTTAATTTATATATAATTTATTACAAAAAAAATAAAGATAATAATAATAGTATGTTGATTTTTTTTGTGATATTACAAACCCTTTCCTCTTGTATATAAAATTTATTATAAGAGAAAATAATTAAATACTAGGTTTAAAACTCCACTATGTATAAAAAAATTATTATAAGAAAAAATAGTAAAATAGTAGGTTCAAAACTCCACTTTGTATATAAAATTTATTATAAGAGAAAATAATAAAATACTAGGTTCAAAAGTCCACTTTTTTATTATTACTAACGTGGTTTTCCTCTTTCCACCATTTTTTTTTTCAGATTTGGGTACTTTTAGTGTAAAACATACCTTCATTTCATTAGCAATGTGGGTTTTCATGGGTTTTCCTCTTTCCATCATTTTTTTTCTTTGCTTATGCCCAACTTCTAAGATTTGGGTACATTTAGTGTAGAACATACCTTCATTTCATTAAGATTTGAGTACATTTAGTGTAGAACATACCTTCATTTCATTAGGGATGTGGGCAAGAGAACTTCTCTTGTTCAACAAAATAAAATAGGTCTATCTCGAGGTTTCTTGCAACTTCTAAGATTTGGGTACATTTAGTGTAGAACATACCTTCATTTCATTAGGGGTGTGGGTAGAAGATCCTCTCTTGTTCAAGAAAATAAAATAGGCCTATCTAGAGGTTTCTTGCAACTTCTAAGATTTGGGTACATTTAGTGTAAAACATACCTTCATGTCATTAGAGATGTGGGCAGAAGATCCTCTCTTATTCAAGAACATAAAATCTCTTGTTCAAGAAAATAAAATAGACTTATTATGACAAAATTCATAGTGCAAGATTTTCCAATATTATGACAAAATTCAAAATGCAAGATTTTCTAATATTATAACAAAATTCACAATTTTATGAAAACTTTAATATTGAAAAACAAAAAGTGTAATTTGAACTAGGTTTTCAATATCATCTCATTGTAATTCACATTTTGTAAATATCAATGACATAATATTGAACATCCTTCATATGATAAACCTCCCTAAACACGCCGCAGCCTTTTCCATTAACCCCTCTATTCCACTACACCAGCGGAATCATCCAACCATCTCAACTTGCAAGTAGAGACTGTTACACAGTTTATTTATTCATAATGTCAATTACAATAATGATAATGAGTGAATAAACATGTGACAGTATCCAACTGCAGATTGTAGTTGCTGAGTCTCTGATCTCCATTGCCATGAATCCTTCATATTTACGTAAAAGAAAACTCTGTGTAAGCCTCCACTGGTTCATTAGTTTCATTAAATTTGTCACCATTCATCATATTTTTAAAATTTGTGGATATTATACAATTAATATATTTTAATTTAAGAATTTTTAATTGATTCTTGTTTCTAGATATGGCACAAATGAAATTCAAGTGGGCTTGCTATGAGCTAACTTAAACTCAACAAAGTTCAAAATATTCAAAAAGTAAATGTGTTTTCCCATTTGATTTATTTATCCATATTTTATGTGAATTTTGTCAATAAATAAATTATTCATATTTAATCTATTGTACATGACCATCAATATTAACATGACTTGATATGCTAAAAATACAGTAAATTAAAAATATATTTAATAATTGAATAATACATTTAGTGTAGAACATATCTTTATTTCATGAGGGATGGGCAAGAGATCTTCTCTTGTTCAAGAAAATAAAATAGGCCTATTTGGAGGTTTCTTGAAATGGCCTATTTGGAAGTTTCTGGAAATGAGGCTTTTAGCTTTCTTTCCATCCCTAAAATGAAATGCTGGACTATTTAATTTGATAGACAACAACTACATTTTGTGCAAGATTTTCTGTGTAAGATTTTCCAATATTATAACAAATTCACAGTGTAAGATTTTCCAATATTATGAGAAAATTCAGAGTGCAAATATTATGACAAAATTCACAGTGCAAGATTAAAATTCACATTGCAAATATTATGAAAAAATTCACATTGCAAGATTTTCCAATATTATGACAAAATTCCCAATGCAAATACTGTAACAAAATTCACAGTTCAAGACTTTCCAATATTATGACAAAATCCCAATGCAAATACTATAATGAAATTCACAGTTCAAGATTTTCCAATATTATGACAAGATTTTCCAATATTATGACAAAATTCATACAAAATTTTCTAATATAATGACAAAATTCATCTGAACCTTGCTTTTCAATATCATCTAATTGTAATTCACATATTTTGTAAATATCAATAGCATAATATTGAAAATCCTTCATATTATAAACCCTAAACACGCAGCCTTCTCCATTAACCACTCTATTCCACTACACCAGCGGAGACATCCAACCATCTCAACTTGCATACTTGCAATTAGAGACCGTTACACAGTTTATTTATTCATGATGTCAATTACAATAATGATAATGAGTGAATAAACAGTGTGACGGTCTCCAACGGCAGATTGCAGTTGCTGAGTCTCTGATCTCCATTGCCATTGCCATCGATCCTCCATATTTAGGTTCCTTAAAAGAAAACTCTGTGCAAGCCCCATTGGTTCATCGGACTTTCCATTGGCCTCCCAATCCCATGCCTTGCAAAGTCTTCTTATAATTGCAATATTTGATTCCGCACCCCACTTAACTCTCCCTCTCCTGCCAGCTACTTGGAGTGAAATTGGAAGATAATCTGCAATTAATTAATTCCATGAATACCCTAGTATTACGATCAAGCCTAAATGAACTGAACTCCATGGAGTGCAATTCCATGCATTCACTATTATTGCTGTCAAGCCTAAATGAACTCCAGTGGAGTGCAATTCCAACTTATCATGCAACTCCAACTGCATCTGCATCTGCATCTATTATTGTTGATGTGGAGGTGATCGGTGCCGTCGAATGCAACTGCATCTATTATTGTTGATGTGGAGGTCGGTGCAATTCCAACTCCAACTACCGTCAAATTGCAACTTACGGAAACTGCAACTGCATCTATTATTGTTGATGTGGAGACGGAAACTACAACTGTTGTTGGTGTGGTGTGGAGGTCGGTGCAACTGCATCTATTGTTGATGTGGACTGTTCCGGCGTTCCGCTTCAGACGGAAACTGTTGTAAGGCAAACGCTCAGACACGACATTTACTAATGTAGTGGTCTGTGTCAGTTATTTCTAAAATGCAAAATGCCTTGTCTTTGTCAGTAATTCTAAAATGCATTAATAAAAATATATAATAAATTACTAATTATTCTTTGGCATACACCAAATATGAATCAAAGTATAAGTATTTGAATATTAAAATTAGCAATTGTACCATATGTTACAAAGGAAATGTTGTAAAGCAATAACATAGGAAATAGTACAGAGGAAATAAGTAGTATAGAGAGAAAAATATGTTATGTGATTTAATTGAATATTTAACTTATAAATATGAATTATTTTATTTTAAAAAATTATAAGTTTGGAGAATTGTTTGGATAAAAAAAATTGGTTTTTTTATAACCTAGTTAGTAATATAGAGATAATGAGTAGTATAGAGAAAAACATGTCATATGTTATGTGATAAAGAAATTGATTTTTTTATAACCTAGTTAGTAGTATAGAGGTGATGAATAGTATAGAGAAAAAAATATGTTATATGTTATATGTTATGTGATTTTAATTGAATATTTAACTTATAAATATGAATTATTTTATTTAAAAAAATTATAAGTTTAGAGAAATTGATTGGATAAAGAAATTAGTTTTTTTATAACCTAGTAGGATATAAACTAGCTAGTCCCAAAAGGTCCAAGCAAATAATAAGTGAACTTTGGTTTGGAAGATTCAATTTTGGATGATGCAATTGTCTTTGAGCTTCACATCAATGATTTTTGTGATTGTTGTGTATCACATTTTTTTTTAATAAAATGGTGGTCATAACCGTATGTTTTCATAGTACATCATAGATCACTTTACTCAAAATAATAATGCAACATAACACATAAAAGATTATATCCATGAATTTGACAATCTTGGATAGATTTGTCCGATTTAACTAAACATTTACCTATTTGTTAATGTAGAAGATTACACACATAATTAATTTTTTATTTTTTTGGCATATTATTATTCTTTAATTATTTAACTTAATTGGGAAATAGGAAATAATCTAAAGAAAAACCATTTTTTAACATGCAGAATCACAAAAATAAATAAACAAATTTCAAATACTTAACAAATTTCAAAATAATTAAAAAAATAAAGATTCTAATTTATTAATTTTTTTTATATAAAATTTGATAAAAATGACATAGTCTAATTTATAGACAAAAATAGACAAAAACAATCTTTTCTATCAAAATCAATTTCAAACAAGAAACCCAAAAACACTTAAACCACCATATTATTAAGAACAAAATCTCACCAAAACTTATATGATTAGAAATTTAAAGCACCATATTATATAAGAACGGAATCTCATCAAAACTTATATGATCAAATTTGAATGAATAAACACAAAACACTACCACTATTGTGTATATATATCTTATACTTTGTCTTTAACATTATCAAATTAAAATTCCTTTTAACTATGTTGATATCAAATGAAACAACATGAGATTTTTTCACTTTAATGTTGGATTAATTAAACCCCTTTCACTTAAAACTAAATTCAACAAACAACTATTTCTATATTACCTTTAACCCGAATTTAAACTACCATACCCTAAATTTTCTTAGTCTAAACTTTCTTTTAATAATCTTGTATAAAAAATAATAAATACACCTTATCTTATGCTAATTAAAATTTATAACATGACAAATAAACCAAAATATTAAAAATCAAACACATTTTACAAAAAACAATGATGCCAAATTATATTTTTAATAATATAATTAAAAAAATGAAGCTATATTATATAGAAAGCAATTATTAAGTAACTATGTTTCCCTATCTAACATTTTGAAGGAAATTGTTGCTACCGATTTGTCGATATTGCTCCATCCAGGAACAATTGTTAAAGTGTGAGTATCGCGTATGTGCTTTCAGTAATGAACTACCTTAATAATCTTGTATATAAAATAAAAATACCTTATCTTATGCTAATTAAAATTTATAACATACAAATAAACCAAAATATTAAGAAATCAAACACATTTTACAAAAAAACAATGATGCCATTAAAGATATTAAATTATATTTTTAATAATATAATTAAAAAAAATAAGCTATATTATATAGAAAGCAATTATTACGTAACTATGTTTCTTATCTAACATTATGAAGGAAATTGCTGCCATCGGATTTGTCAATATTGCTCCATCCAGGAACCGTTAAAGTGTGAGTCACCAGAACTATATAAATAATTAGCTAATGATTATTAGATAATACTAATAATATAATAATCTAAAAGAAAAACAAAATCATTTAGATAAACATTAATAATAATTTTTGTTTAATGTATAAACGAGCCTAAATATGCATATCAATTATATAATTTATATATGCAATACTACTTAAAACTTGCCAGTATCTTTCCAGAATTAATTATCCACCTAAACTATCTAATTCAATATAGTAATGAATAAATAAAAATATTCAACAATATCTTTAAAAAAAATTGATTTGTGTCATAAATTTAAACATCATCATTATACAATTCAACCTTTAAAAAAAATGGTATTTCAAGGTAACCCACACCCGCAGAGCTTGGAGAGCTTGGATATGAGAAGTGAGTGAGAAAAATTGCGAGCCACAACCATGATTCGGGTATCTCCACCCTCATAATGCAGCTGATTTTCGTGGAGGCAATTGTGTTTATTCTGCAGACGAAGATATGGAAATGGATGGAAAGTGCATGGAAGCAGATCTGGAGGCCCTGGTGAGCTTTAAATTTCACATCATCGAAGAAAAAATCCGAGATCTTTAATTCATGGAGTAGGGAACCATTGTTGCTGCTAGCTGGGAAGGCGTAGAATGTGATTTCTAGAATGGGCGTATCATGAAGTTTCGAGTTATAGTAACCACGAATCGAGTAACAACACTATGTACATGCAAAGGAACTCTCTCTCCTTCCCTAGGAAACCTCGCTTTCCTCCAAGTCCTGGTGATAAATGGATTCAAGGAGATCAGGGATCGATTCCCCGCCACGATCGGAAATTTTCACATCTAAAACAACTTTATTTTGAGAACAATAAGCTCTCCTGCCTATTTCCTCCGTCCATCGGAAAATTATAGTTGCTAGAGACAAGTTTCGAAGAGCAACTCCCTCAACAATTTGAATTCTCGATTCCATGGGCAATCTCCGCACTTAAAATAGCTCAATCTTGCCAAAAAATCGCCTCGTCATGCACCATTCCGTCGTTGATAAAGAATCTCGATAGCTTGTTGTTCTTGGATTTGAATGATAATCTTCTTTTCGCGCAGTCCTTTGTTGTGAAGCTCCAAACCAAGATGTAATGGTCATTTCAGTGGCAACTGTAAATCCAACTAACATCTATTCAATTAACATATTTAATAAGTGTATTTAATCTAAGGGTAGAAATTCTTTCAATCATCTCACGTTAAAATCAATGTTGCATAATCTTATAGATAAGGTTTGAAAAGAATTGTTTTCAAATAATAACAATTTAGAACATAATTATTAAAAAATCTTAATTCTTTTATATATATATATATATATATATATATATATATATATTAAAAAAACCTTTATTAAAATCAATTACCATCATAACCTCACCTCCTCGTAACTACAAAAAAGTCAACAAACTTCCTAACAATATTGTGTTTCTTTTGTGCTCTTTTAAACATGGAATGATCATGACATGACTAGAAAAAGGTAGAACTGCATGGAAATTTCACTTCCACATATAATTTTAACTATATATATAACGCTAATAAAAATAATAATTACATATTTTCAGTAATTATATTAATCAATCTAATAGAAATGTGAGTTGTAATATTAATGGATTAAACAAATATATTTAACTCTAAACTGCCCATAGATGATTATTTTTCAAAAGCATAGCACTGAGTAACTATTCCAACGATACTTGCAGATTCCATCGATAAAGAAACTCGAACATAGTCACTGCACCCACATGAGGACATCAAAGACCCCATCAGGTCAACCTAACAGCCAATGTTGGATGGAAGCGGAATGCAGAGCCTGGACGCATTTTCCTTGCCCTGCAGTTTTCCTCTGCCTATTGAATAAAGTCTGAACAACCGCATTGAAGGTGTCGGATACTTGCCCATCAAGATCATCCTCGAAAACATGCTTTTCGGACATGAACAATTAAAGCGAGCTCTGAGCCTTGACAATTTCTATCGATTCATCCATTTCGTACTCGCACATCTAATTGCTACCCCGTTACCCTATTCCCTGAGCGAACTGCCATGATTCACCTGTTGTAATTTCTTTTATCATCCTGGTGTCGCAATTGTAGTTTCGAGACAACGAGACGTGAATGTCCAAAATGAGAAACAGTGAAACCACTCAATTTATCCGACCTCATGTGATCTGCGATTCAGCTTCCGCAGCTCTCGTCTGTCGCTTTCTTCCTTCGAGGGATCTCTGCGAGTCGACATTGATGCAGATGGCGTGAGCGGCCGCGAATGTGAGTCGGTGGTCACTTTCCATACAGGCCGCGGGTGGATCCCTTCCGCTCTGAAAGCTGCAGAAAGCGCTGATCCGAAAGAGGACACTGAGAATTGCTTTTTCAGACTTCGAGACATCAAAGACAAGCTTCGTCAATCTTCGGCGCGCAAGCACCTTAGGCGGAACACCTTCGACTCTCACATAGACGACGTGTTAAGCGGAATGAATCGTCGCACCAATCTGAGGGACCCCTGCCATGAAACTTCCAAGGGTGATAGCTTAATTGTTTGTTTTTAATATCATGTCATATTCAATTTTTTAATAGAAATTTCTACAGTGTTTTGATCAGACTATATTGTGAGTGTAAGGCGGATGAATTCTACCGCATCCGGGCTCCCTACGGGTCGTAAACCATTGGCCCAGCCATCCATGTTTAGTTTCTCGATCCATCGTTTTCCCTTAACATCTCGCCGTTTTAAAAATTTTTCACGCTTTAAAATTACGAAATTATCAAGGGTTTTAGGAGTGCTTTGCTCAATTTTGAAAGCGCAACGCGCATCGACGATTTACTGCGAGTAGATCCGGAGTTTTCTCGGAGCTATGATTATAATTTTGATATCTTGGGTTTCTCTTCCAAGAAGAAAAATGCCAAGTGGTGGCACGTGTTCGGGTGTCGCATCTAGTGAGGTCGTTTCTTTCAATCTTGCTCGAGGTCCCATACGCGAGAAAAGTGCACCCGTGAGGAGAAGGTTCAGCACTCGTAATCTTGTTTTTCATTTTAGTATGCAAACGAGCTACCCCTTACATGGAATATATCTGATGAGGTTTTTTAGAAGTGTTCGACTAGTTATGGTTTTGTCATCAAGAATGGTATACAAGCTACATCGATTATGGTCGAAGCATCGGGTTCATCTTCGTTGTGCAATGCACAGGGGTGCTTGGGCGAGGAAGGGATCCATTTGGCCCATGACATTTGATGTGCATGTGTGTAGTGGAGATAATGATACCAGTGGCATTGACTTTGTTGATTGAAAATTTTTTGTTAGTGCACGCTGTAGTCTGGGATAGTAGCATCGCCATAGCACCGATGCTCAATTTTTGTTCTCAATTAAAATTTGGCGTGATGTCATAATATGTTTAAGATAGCATATGAGTAATGTAAATCTGGTTAAATTAAATGTTGTGACATTTAGTTTGGGCACCATATTGCCACTAGTGCTAGGTTTTTGTTGGAATTGCCCATTCCAACAATAAACAAATTTATTTGCGGGAATGTTCTACTACCAGATACGATGATAACATGAATGAAAATGGCATCAAAGGGTAGTGTTTGAGTTTGCATGATGATCGTGTTTTGTGTGTGGCACACTCGTGATGGGAGTAGATGGTAATGGAAAGTAGTGAGCATGAGGCGGCATGCTTGAGAGTAGTAACTAGCCTTGACATTGTAGGAAGTGGCATTGTGTTGCCGGAGTGGATATCGAAACGCAACGGAGGATTGGAACTGGAGTCCTGGATTAATGTTCTTGAAGGAAAATTGTTTTCTCTTCGTGTCGTGAGTGCATATGTTTCAAAGTATCGCTTTATTAGTGGACCCCCCACGAGTATCGTTGGAATGGTTACTCGGTATGCTTGGAAAATAATCATCTATGCAAGGAGATAGAAAAATTAAATTTGAAGAGTTTATATGTATTTTTCCTTGGAATCATGTCTAAAATATTATTGAGCCTTATTGAGCCTAGCTAACTCAGTGTGGGCGAAAAGCTATTTTGTTAGATCTGTAACTCTAATGAATGCGTGTTGGCATGGAGTTTCCAGAGTATTAGACAGATAAGGATGCCCAAGATGGAACAATAATCAGATAAGGTAAAGGAGCGAATAATTTTTATGGTGGGCGACAAAATAGATGTTTGTTTGAGTTAGTGTGGTTTGTGGAATAGACTCCCTAGCAGGTTATGAAAGCAAGTCGCATATAAAGGTCAATATATGCACTCGTGAAAACTCCAAATGTTGAAGTATGAAATGTAAGCTTTTTAAAGGCATTCGAAAGTTAGTGATCTTAAAACCACTTTGTAATGGTTGGTGGTGAGCCAGAAACCATCCATAGAGCCTTTGTGTTTGGTTGCCTTCGCTTTGAGGTGCATTTGTACGCCACATGTACGAGTGGCGCGTGCACATGAGAGTCTGTGTAGAGAGCTCTGTGTTCAATCAAGCGTGTGGGTGATACTAACGACACCGGCTCAGCCTCCTGGATTATTCATTAACTCTCCTGCGAGAAGAATGAGATGCTGTAAAGCTTTTTCATTAGAGAAGCAGGCATGTTGAAAGTAGCTCAATTGAGCGAAACGGTGCTACATACTCGTCTAAATGCGCCAAATCATCGGGATAGCGCGGAAGTCACCGATTTTTCATTCAGGAAGATGCTCAACTCATGGATTCGTGAGGCTGCAGCTCATCTTTGTTTGATGATTTATGGAGAGCGGATCGAAGTTATGGATCTATCCTGGGAGACGCGAGTGGATGTAGATCAGCGAGATGCTGCAAAGCCGTCCAACAATTTAGACTCTGCTGTGTACGGCTTCAATCAATTAAAATATATAAGTATAGCATATATATACATATATATATATATATATATATATATATATATATATATATATATATATATATATATATATATATATATATATATGTATATATATATATATATATATATATATATATATATATGTATGTATATATATATATATATATATATCTATATATCTATATATAATCCTAATAAAAAATAATTACATATTTCAATAATTATATTGATTAATTTATAAGTTGTAATATTAATCAATTAAATAAATAGAACATTTGAAAAAAGCTTAATGATGTTTTATAATACAATTAATTAAAATTAATTAAATATAATTAAATATATGTATTTATTTTCAGCTTTTTTTTATTTTAATATATATTTGACTTTTATTTTAAAAAGATTTACAAATCTCCCTTACATTACATTTTTCCCCAACATTAAATTATATTGTAAATTATATTTTTTAATGTAATTGGAAACATTAATATTATTATTGTATCTAATAAAACAAAGTCTCTGATTTGAATCTAGCAAGTTTGGTGTCATGTCCCCAATTTTTTTTTCTTATCACCCATATTTTTTGTTAGTTGTATTATCATCGTACCTCTTGGCTTCTTATGATATTCCTCTAGTACTATTTTACTTCTTATGATATTTCTATAGTACTATTTTATGTTCAGGAATTACTTCCGATGGAGGATGCAACAATGTCTAGGTTAAATCGATGCTCCAAGAACTTGGAGTTGTATTTGTTTTATCTTCATTAATAATCCTTACACCCTTACTAATTTTCATTTTTGTATTTGCTGATCTATATTTTACTTACCCTTCTTAACGTAATTCTAACGCTTTAAGTTATACCTAAGCCTAAAGGGGTTTTTACTATAATTGTTCCCCAAATGTTTAGTATCACTTATAAACTTAATATACCCTTATAGTACATTTTCTCCTTAACTTTTGAATTACTTATGACTTGTATAGTTTTGAATATATTGGTGTCCCAACCTTTTTATTTCGTATGGTTTTTCTAACTCATTCACTTAATCCCAAGGTTCAATATACAATTATGAATTTCGTCCTCCCTTTGATGACGTCTTCCATTCGTTGGTTGCCATCTATCGGAGGCCATGTGACAACCTCCCTCCTTCACGTGGTCTCCACAAACATCTGAGACCATGAGTTAGGATGTTGTATCATCCTAACTCATCAACAATAACAACTACTCATTTTATTTACCCAATGCCTATCCCAATTTCCAATGACTTCATTATGTGATTCCATTGTAAATTTTAGATTATGGAAGTACCAATTTATTTGTACTATTCATATAGTGGTATTAATATTTTAGAAAACCATTTTTTGTTCTATATTTTATGATAGATTTAAACTAGTGTATTGTTGTACTGGGTTGGATTACTATGCTTCTAATTATATGAATTAGTCATACGTAAGTATAGGTTTAGGATGCCATTTTCTTCCTTCCATGTTCAAGGTTGTTGTAGTATTGTCTACTATTCTGTGTAAACCTAGTTATTCACATCATGGGTTGATTATATTTTCCTTTTTCCACTATGCAACATTCTTCAATTTTTGGTCCCTTTCCTTTATGTATTCTTTTTTGTTGATGAATTTATACGCAAATTTGTTTGCATGTCCTCTTTGTTCTACAAATTATTGACTAAGGTGCATCAACGTTATAAGTGTTCTTTTTCCTCTACATTTTTAGTCTGTTGATCTGTCTCCTCTCATCTTATTCATGTGATTATCATGACATAGTGATTTTGTGAGCATATGTTCATGCTAAAAATCCATTTATGTTTATAAATGTCATATTAAAATTTCCATAAGGTACTCATATGGTGGCATCCAACATTTTCCATAATAGTACATCACCTTACAACAAGCATAGGTAATGCTTTGTACCGACATGCTACTAGCATTATCTTTATCACAACTTCATTTTTTGTAAAATTATGTGCCACTTTTTCTCAATACCTTACTCAGCTTTACACTATTCAAGAAATTATTTCCCTTTGTCCTTTTTTGTCTCCTCCCTCACAATTTTAACGAGGGTTTTTGACATAAAAACATCTTCATGGACATCGCTCTCATATTTTGTTTGATTTTTTATTTTTTATTTTTTGGTAGATTAACCAAAAGGAATTACAACCATTTACAATGAATCATCAAGTAAATAATCCTAGACTTTTAGGGTGATTTTAGTTACAACACCCTTCCCTCTTCCTTAAACATATATATTTAACGCTTTTATAATTTTATCATTGTACTATTACTTTATTTCATTTATGTTTTTCTACACACGTATGTCATCCGCATCACCTCCAAGTGGTTATTTTATCCCCTACATGGTGCACCAACTATATCAATTTTGGTATGTAAGGATACCCCTAAAAAATAATTTAATCACTACAATAGATTTTATTCCAATTACTCATAACAAAGTTATTTCACTTATTATTGCTTTGTTTTCTATAGAAGTTTATTTTCCTCCTCCTCAATAAGAAGTTGTAATATTCTATTTAGCTATAGTCGAGCTCATAGGGCACATGTTCAATCCTTTTAGCTCTAATACAATTTGTAACATCTCCCCTAAATTTTTTATTTATTTTGTTACATTAATTATTCACCTTTATATAACTCATAAATACAGTATTAGCCATAATATGAATAAAGGAAAACACAATTCTTGTTGCTTTCCATACTTTATCATAAGGTTGTTATTTTTTAATAAAATTAGAGCATTAATCCTAGGTTGAATAATGATAATCAAGTTTTATATGCATATCTTCTTTTAATAATTCCAATGTGTGCCATCAAGACTATAATATATGTATATGGTGTTGGGTGATATAGGTTGTTGGCTTAACTTTTTCCTATCCCATCTGAAAAATGGAATTAGTATTGTAATCGTTAGAATTTTGGCTATGAAAGTAATGAGAGCACAATCTTATATACAAGGGGTAGTAGTACTTTATATTATCTCACTTTCATTATTGTGGCCGGGAGCTCATTATCATAAGGTATAATTTTTATCTACCAATTGTGTAATTACTCTTAGTAATTAATGTATCCACATTTATGCATGAATGAGGGAGTTAACTACACTTGTACTCTATGATTTCAATTGCAGATGAGATATATTAATTTCATGTATTAAAGACCTCGCCTATTCTATGTTTCTCTAGAGTATTCTATGATACCTAACACACTCTACCCAAGACACCTAGTTACAGATCCGATATTGATTATCTGGATGATCTAATGAACACCTTGAATTTGGGATTATATGGGTAAATACCCCGAGATATCGAAAAACCCTCCATCTCATTCACATTTATTTTTCTTTGGTTGACACTACTCGGCTCCCCTTCAAACCCTAACCCTAGATTGAAGCTGAAATTTCTAGCGCCCTAGACTATGGGTAATTTTTTGTATCACTTTGTTAGCCAAACATAGAATAATCCACACGTTGGACAAGGTTTCATAAGGTTCTCTTTATCTACAACCCCCCATTTGCAGATTGGGGAGCATAGTTCCCTCATGGTGGCACGACTTGTTGGAAAAAAGGTGTCGTCCACTATGCTCATTAACTTTCGTGAACTCGGGTTCTTGAGTTGAGGTTGTTATTATTAGTTTTTGCATTTCCTTTCATTATTACTGAAATTAAAAATTTCCTAGGTTATGGCATGGTGAAATGAGTCTTTCAGAGTATACACTACAAGGTAAGGAATTTTGAACTCTCATCATCGTTAGACTATTCCAAAATAGGTGTTTCCATGACTTGTTGATAACCTTTAGTTGTCATTGTTGCACGTAAGTTCTCAACCTGACATATGTCTTTTATAACTTGGATGGGATGAATCTCTCCATATATTTTTTAGTATTTAATGCATACACATCCTCTCGGTTTACTCTACAGGTTCCATTTAATTCACTCAACATTTCATTCTTCTTTATGACCCAGATATTTTTGATCTCTAGGGTTAGCATTTCTTTTGTTCTTAAGCACTAGGTGTTTCGAGGCACATGGAAATGTATAAGTTTTTTGTGCCATAGGTGGTATTAATTATATAAATATCTTACCCTAGATATGGATAAATGCACACTTCCTTTATTGTATTTGGTGTAGCACTTTTCCTATAAATGATGACTTCTCAGATCTCAATGTTTAAGAAGGGTTACAGTTTAATTGTATTGTCCATAAAATTTGGTATCGATATGGAATTTTATATGTGGTGGGTTCATTTTGAATGTTCCTATTTTGGACACAAATAATTTATTTCTTCTATGTTATTATAGTTTTAAATTATTCAGGGTTGATGAAACCCTTGATTACCATGTCAATTTTCTTGGTTTATTTCCAACTATCATATAATTGTAACATTTTCCTGTTAATATACACTTACATGGTATTCACTATTTTCTACTATAATTACATAATATCACAAAAGAATAACATAAATTATAATTATTTGACTAGTTCTTAAACATTATAGAAATTCAACAAGGAGAAAGAACTCTCCACCCAACCAACGAGAACGAAAATTATGTCTTGGTCACCCCCAAGCCCTTTCAATTCTCGAACAAAAAACATGCAATGACCTCAATGTTCAGTAAACAAGAAATATCCTCACTGGGAGCATCCTTCCCACCTTAAAAACATCTTTTTCAAGGTTTCTACACTGACTTATTCTCTCTTCCTTCCTACCATATGCCTTTGATACTTTCTTCCTTTTTCTACCCCCTTGGATTCTCCCACTGAGATATTTATCTCTACGGAGTGAGAGAGAAGTAATTTTCTTGAACTGTCTTGCAACTCAAAATCTCATTTTCGATATTTAACATGAATTCAAAGACTTATCACGATTAATTTTTTCAATAAAAATAATTAAAATGAACTTTTAACATTTAAAGTTTCACTAGGCTTTTTCACATACCCCATGATTTACTAGTTCTTTGAAGTAAAAGTACATTAAATATTTTTTTTTCACTAAGGGGTGTTACAGAATGTGTCTCTATATGACATTGAAATATTTTATTGCAAAAATTCATTTATTAATATTTCCTTAAAATGTTACATATCAACTTCATATTAAAAATTAAATGAATTACACATCGAGTCTCCCTTGTGAAAAATTAATTGGAAATTTTTTCTTTGAATTAATTTTTTCCTTCTAAATGATTTATTATGTCGAATGGATTTCTCTTTGTGGGATTTATATGTGAAATTAATATTCACTCTAGTGAATCAGAGAGCTTAAATTTCATCCTCCTCTCACATATCCAAGTTTGACACGTGGATGGTTGGAGGTGGACCTCAAAATACCCCTAGTCCTATCCCTACAATGAATGTCACAATTCATCATCGTGCATTGACTGTTGAATTTATCGTCAAGATAGGTTGTTGTTAGTACATGGTTCAAGTCCCTATTGGTATCCCACACTTTGTCCTATCCCTACAATGAATGTCACAATTCATCATCGTGCATTGACTGTTGAATTTATTGTCAAGATAGGTTGTTGTTAGTACATGGTTCGAGTCCCTGTTGGCATCCCACACTTTTATGTCGTGCTTTGTCAGCCACTATGCTTGGTGTAGGGTTCAAATCTCTATCAAAAACCCATGCTTTTCAAGTTCTCATGGTATCGATAATTGTCATGATCTGTTCTTGATCGTCATTCCTGATCCCTACTTATGTGTTTAAACCAATGCACCAAAGAACGTTATCTTGATACGACTTCTCATGCAAGGCCTTCTAACCTATTATCAGCCTATCAACAACTCCATAAGCACAACTCCAAAAACTATAAACCTTTGATTTCATAGTTACACATCAAAACAAACATATATTTTACATAAGATTCCAAAAATCATAGACCTTCTATCGAAAAAACAACGAGGCAATTTCAAGAAAAGAATTAGTAAATTTCATGGATCCTGAATCTTTGGAGTCCGTGAACCGTCAAAATGGATTTTTGCATCCATCATCCACTCATATACTTCCCATTTGTTCATGGTCTTCTCAACTTCACCTCCTTTCCATTTCAAAGTAGTAACATCCCCAGAGCCGAGCCTTGAATCCCATAGCTTGTCCGACGATAAAAATTCAAGCTTATGAGGAAGCATCGAGACGGTGGCACCATTATTGAAAATCGTACTCAGGAAAAATGACGGTGAGGGTTGTCGTGTGGAGTAGTAACTGTCGATGTCGATGTCGCTATGGTTATAAATAAGATTCAACAGAATGTTTAACATGGCAGCATCGTTGTTGTTTTTCTTTGACTCCACGTTGACAAAAAGATCAGCTGAGTTGGTTTGTTTGGAAGAACACATTTTCAACGAATTTTCATAGTCACATAAATATAACAAGGAAGCTGAGGTGTTACATTTGATTCCTGGGTCTCCGTATGTAATGAAGAATTCCAAATTTTACACTGAATTACACAAAGTGATAAAGTTTTTAAGGCATGTAGGATCTTCGTAATCTCCTATACACTTGTAAAGAAAGGAATATACATGGGTGCATGTAGCTTCCTTCAAAATTATTGCCGCACCATGCTTTTCCCTATCCTCTTCAATTTCTTTGGTAATTTGAAACAAATGTAAATGTTGATAGTTGTATTCCATTCCCATTAAAACCATTGAGTTTTATTTCAAAGATTCGTTGGAGCATAATGCCAATTATCTTTGACAATAGCTTAAATATTAATCAAATTTGTATTTAATTTGACTGTAATTTGAAGAATTTTAATTTATGTTTAATTTTAATGTAAATGTGAAGTATTTGGGATTTAATGATCGAAAAAATTATTAATTTTCTAACTCTAACTAACAGTTGGTGTTCACATATCAAAAGCCTTTTACTTTTTAAAATTTATATATTATATATAAGCATAGTTTTGTGGTCACCCACCCACTTAATTCAATTCATTCATGGTAGAATCAACTAGCTCTCCAATAATAAATTCTATTTATTCCCCGTCTTAAACTAACTTTTTTATATCTAGGCCCTCAAACTGGTATCATATGCACATATATAATATAATTGTTAGGGATATATATAGATATATGTTGTGTGTGTGTGTGTGTGTGTGTGTCTTTATTTTGAATAATTTGAGGTTATTTAGATGATTTTTTTTATGGTAAGTAGTGTTTTATTCTTTTTCAAATATTAATTAATTTAAAATCTAAACTGATAGAATATATACATTAGTAGTTTTTTACAGTAAAATTGGTTTAGTGGACATAAGTATATTTTCGTGCAAAGAAGGATATCACATATATCAATTTGGTGTTTATTTATTATATAATTTAAATTAATATATACGAGGCACCTCAAAGAGAGTATGTGTGGTTCTCTTTAATATTATAATGCTAAATGATAGAAAGGAAGAGATATTTTAAGGGAGAGAGTAATTGTGGTAGAAAGATGTGAAGGAAGAGATGGAGAGGTAAAGAGAATAAGCGAGGGAGAGAAAGAGGGGGCAAGGAGAGATGGGAAGATGGAGAAAGAGAGAGGGACTTAGGTTGGAGTGGAAGAAAAAGGTGGAAGGGTGTTGATAACGGGAGGGAGGGAAGCAAGGAGGGAGAGACAAAGACTGGGGGAGTGGATGGTGGGGTGTATTGTTTTGAATGAGGGATTGAGTGATGGATGGAGGGATAATGAAAGAGAGGGAGGAAAGTGGGGAGAGAGGGAGAGAGAGAGAGAGAGAGAGATGCGTGGGGACGAGTGAAAGATTAGGGGGGGGGGTGGAGGAGAGGCAGAATGAGAGAGAGAGAGATAAGTGGGGAAAAGTGAGAGATTGAGGTGGAGAGAAAGGGAGAGAGGCGAGATAGAGAGATATATAGATGAGGAGAAAGAGGTCTAATGTGAGAGGTGAAGAGTGAGTGAGAGAGAGAGAGGTAAGAGGTAGAGTTAATCCCATGGCTCCTCCCACATATTACAAGAATATTAGAAGTATAGTCGCAAATGTGTAGAGTGGGAAGCAGATTGAGGAGTGCGAGGAGTGAATAGGGATGATCAAGGAGTGCTCTTCTAGATTTTAAATCTATGCTTTCACAATCTAACAACTAGGTAAAAGTGAGATCATCCCATTCTATGAGTATCTTTTTGGTATCATATCCACTGATATAAAATGCTTCAATTTCCACCTTAGTTTCCACTTTAATCATTAACTCCATATATTTTACCTGATTATTACCTCCCACATCCCCCACTCCTCCTTTTGGCATTTGTTTATACCTCTTGGTGCAATTGCTAGTTTATAGTCTTTTTTTGTTTTACATGGATACTCAAATATTTTATATAAGGCTTACATTAAAGAATTCTTAAGAAATATAAGAATTACACATTTCCATCAATCAATTAAACAAATATAACATTTGAGAAAATATTAATGATGTTTTATAATACAATATATTAAATTTAAGTAAATATAATTAAATATGTGTATTTTTTTTCTTTAAATAAAAATTATTTTTAGTTGAAAAATATTTTAAAAATAATTACAAATCTCCCTCACATAAAATTTTCCCTAACATTAAATTATATTGTAAAATATACTTTTTAATGTAATTGGAAAACATTAATATTATTATTGTCTCTAATAAAAGAAAGTCTCTTATTTGAACCTAGCAAGTTTGGTGTCATGTCCCCAACTTTTTTTTTTCTTATCACTCAAATTGTTTGTTAGTTGTATTATCACCGTACCTCTTAGCTTCTTATGATATTCATGTAGTACTATTTTATGTTCAGGAATTACTTCCCATGGAGGATGAAACAATGTCTAAGTTAAATCGATGCTCCAAGAAAGTGGAGTTGTATTTTTTTTATCTTCATTAATTATCCTTACACCCTTACTAATTTTCATTTTTGTATTTGGTGATCTATATTTTATTTACCCTTCTTAACGTAATTCTAACCCTTTAAGTTATACCTAAGCCTAAAAGGGTTTTTACTATAATTGTTCCCCAAATGTTTAGTATCACTTGTAAACTTAATATACCCTTAGGTGCATTTGTTCCTTAACTTTTGAATTACTTATGGCTTGTATAGTTTTGAATATATTGGTTTCCCAACCTTTTTATTTCGTATGGGTTTTCTAACTCATTCACTTTAATCCCAAGGTTCAATATACATTTATGAATATCGTCCTCCCTTTGATGAAGTATTCCACTCACTCGTTGCCATCTTTGAGAGGCCATGTGACAACCTCCTCCCTTCATGTGGTCTCCACAAACCTTGAGGCATTGGAGGTATGGTGGGGACCACTCGCAGGTATGCCCTTTTTCACTTCTCTGGTTTGGAACTCGAATTCTCTGAGACTCTTTGGTTTAATTTTCTAAACTTTGTTTATTGACATGCGAAGGCTGTCATAGATACTCCTCTTTGTGATGATGGTTTCAGTGGTTTGCGGGACGGTGTTACGTCCCCTATCTTTCACAGGTAACCTATGTTATCAATTCACCTCTTTCTATTGACATTTTTTTCAATTTAATATTTTTAAAAAGTGGTTCAGAGTACTACTTTTAGGTTTGGAAATAATGGTTTTCTAAATTGGAACAAGTCCAAAAATGAGCCATCTTCATGGTATTTCTGCATCCCTCCTTCACGTAATAATCTTACCTTTTTTCTTGTTTAATATCTACCCTTGTTTGGTTTGTTTCCTAAATTTATTGAATAAAAAGTATCATTACTCACTAAGGGAATTTATATGCGCAGAATTCCATCACTGATTCAGCTTGTTCAGGGTCTACTTTAAGTTAATATTTCCTTCCAAATTTCCAAGATGAGTAATTTCCTTTACTGATGTCAATCTCGAATTTTAACATGACTATGTTTGTATTTACGCAGGTCCAATCGAACTTTGATAGTTTCGTTTTTTCATCCAAACTTGTACATAGCTTATATTAACTTATGGTTTCCTACATCCAGATTAGTATAGCCCTAAATTAGTATTTCATATGTTTTATACTTCTAAAAATATAATTGTAAAATGTCTTTATCCACATATTAGAGATCTCGTTGTATAGGAGTTCATTGAATGCTATTATCTTATTAATTAATGTTTATAAAAGAGTTAACTTTTTTCCAGATTTCCATTTTTGTTTTATCTACTGTCTTTTCTGCTAAATTAAATTTTCTATTCATGAGTTAAGTAGGAACTAGTATTGATCTGTGTGGGACATTTATAACCTAGTTTGGACATTAAATTGAGAAATGGAAGATACCGTTTATCCTCATCCTATCAAAATAATTTTATACGATTTTAAATGTCGTTTTCCTATTTACATTTATGATAGTTAGTAGACAAAGTATCATAAAAATATTTGTGAGGTTTTGGATAACAATTACATTCCCAATTTCACCATGGGTTATATTATTTAATGCTCTATCATAATGTTTTTTCCAGCTTTCAAATTATGAAATTTTTTTTTTTATTCATCGAGATTTCTTCATGTGTAACTATTCAACCTAGCGTTAGTTTTTGAGGCTTCTAACTTCTATTTTCTAGTTTTAAAAATAGAAAATAAATGGAATATCATATCTCTCAAAAGAGTATTTGTACTTTAGTAACTAATTTTCTTTAACATAATACGACTAATAATAATATTAGAATTTTTGCGATAACCTCTACTCATTCCAGTAATTCTAATACAAAATTTTTGTATCGTTTACAACCTTAGTATTTATGTAATCATGATAGCATAATTTTTTGTCTTCAGAATGTAGAGGTTACACGAGTTTATATTTAGCTCCCCTATTGGGAGATTCCTTCATGAAAATTATATTTCTATCATTCCTTATATAACCATACAACTACTCCCTAGGATTTCCAAATGGTTGTTAACATTCTATATGATATTAAAGTATTAAACTATACCAAAAATATCACCAACATCATACAGACTTGAAATAAAATTTTAGAATACATTAATGGTATTAGGTTTGCATTACAAGACTACAGAATTTTTACTACCTCCAACTCCTTAATGGTGGAACCAATACTAAATCCTAAGTATATAGCCTTGAGAAGTCTTCATTCCTAACTAATATAAAATAGAATTGAATATTAAAACTCATGCATGCCTGTTATCAAATCCTCATTAATACGACATAGAATGAATACAGGTATGTATAGATACAACATACCAATTGTAAAGACTATTTTCCTCACATCCACGTTATTCTCCTCAAAGCTCTCCCTCGATTAGAGATATCAATTTTTCCGAGTGTTGACAACCTCTTGTCAAACTAGTGAAGGAAATTTTAAGACAACTTTCCCCAGAAATTTTCCTTCACGGCGTGTTGTTATTTTGGGCTGTTGTTTCCCATAGCCTAGCCTTTTATTTTTATTTTAACATTTTTTTTTGTTTTAAATCACACTTTTCTTCAAATTATTTTTTCTTACATATTCCTAGTAAATTTCCCCTTTACCGAGGAATCCTTAGATATTTTTCTTCTATCTAAAGTTTTTTCAATTTTATTTCTCTCCAAAGGAATTTTTTTTGGAGAATTAGGGAAAGTATGAAATTCTATCCTATCCTCATGGATTAGAATTTTGGATCTCTCTATACTCCGTCTTTTCAATTTTGGTATGAATTTTTCAATTGAGGTTTGATAGTTGTTGTTATAAGAAAATTTTGCTAAATTCAAAAAATCCTCCCACCTTGTGGGTCTATCCATTACATAAATGTGAAGCATATCTTCTAATATTTGATTTTTTCTTTCAGTCTACCCATCAGTCTCAGGATGATAGGTTGTGCTAAAATTTATTTTTGTTCCCATCCCTCCAAAAACAAATTTCCAGAACATTGATGTGAACTTTTGATCCCTATCATAGATGATCACCTTTGGTATCCCATGATGCCTAAAAAATTTCTTCATAAAAACATTGGCCGCTTGGGTTTTCCCAAAGGTATATTGCACCAAAATAAAATGTGTAGCCTTGTCAATGTGTCCACTACTACCATAATGGAGTCATGTTGATACTTATTTCGAGGTAGTACTATTATGAAATCCATGGATCTCACTTCCCAATTCAATTCTAGAATTAGAACGGGGTTTATCAACCCTATAGAGTGTTGATGCTCCACCTTCACGTGTTGGCACTCTAAACATATTTCCAAATAATCAGTTGTTTCCTTCTTCATTCTAAGCCAAAAATAATTTTCCCACAATGTTGTCACCATATTTTGGTAGATCAGATGACCTGAGTAAGGTCTCTTGTGGTATTCATCCATTATCATCTGTTTCAAAACATGTGTGTTAGGAATGTACAATATTTTTTTACAAATAATAAATCCTTTTGGATTTATGGTATAACTCAGAATTCCTTGTTGATGTTATTTTAGCTATAATTCTAGAAACCGGGGGTCCTATTATAGGAATTTATGAACCAGTTCTTCGAAATTTGTCTTAACACTGCTACTTGTGTAAGATACAATTCGATGGGAGTGTCTACTTAAGACATCTGAAATTCTGTTTTCTTTTCCCTTAATATGTTTGATTTCCATGTCAAACTCAATAAGGAAAGCTAACTATCTAGATTTTCTTGCATTCAAATCTCGCTGGTTAAAGAAGTATTTCAAGATAATATGGTTAGTCATTAACACAAATTTCTTACCCAACAGATAGTGTTGCCACAATTTTTCATGCATGTATTACAACATCTAATTCTAAGTCATAAACTCCATAATTTTTCTCATTTTTTTCAGCTTCCTAGATTCATAGCCTATCACAACATTGTCTTGTAGTAGCACTCCTCTGAGTCCTTCTAGACAAGCATCAGTACATACAATAAAGTCTTTTGTGGGATCTGCAATTTTTAGGATTGGGGCAGTTGTCAATTTTTGTTTCAGCCTCTCAAAGCTTTCTTGACATTTGGTTGTCCACTCAAAATTCAACCCTATTTTCTCTAAGGAGGTAATGGGATAATCTAATACAAATAATCCCTCCAAAAATATTTGATAATACCCTGTTTTACCCATGAATGAAAAAATTGTTGATACACATGTGGGTATTCGTCAACTTAAAATTGCTTGTACCTTTTTTGGGTCTACCGCCAACCCCTCCTTTGAGATAACATGTCACATTCAAGTTCAGATTTGTGAGATACCCATTTATATTTACCCCTCCTTCCATTTGGTTCCTGTAGCTAACTGCAGCAGCCAAGAGTGTTGAAATATTTTTCTCTTCATTTTACATGTTTCCACTATTTGTGGACTAATATAGATTAGAATAGCTCCAGGATCAATTAAAAAAGACACAAGTTGGGTGAAAATGATACCTTTGATTTTGAACATAGTTGATTGATGTTCATCCTGTCGGTCTTCTAATGTGGTGTTGATTCATGGAGTGCTTCTCGCTACATCATTCACCGTGGTTGCCTCGTGCCTTGCTTGAATGTTTTGAATAGCACTAGTGTTGTGTGGATAGTACTAGAAAAAGAGACGTTCTACACACCTCCAACATTTTTGTGGTTCCTTTTATTTTACTAGTGTATCCCATTTTTTGTTGTCTTCCATGGGCTTGGATCATGTATGGGATTGGGCTGGCTTGTTTTCCCTAACATTGTTGATTTTCCTTTACTCTGCCAGGTTTTAAAGTTATCATTCAGTCCCTTAAATTTCTGGTAGCACAGTCAACCTTTTGCTAACAAGTTCATCCATAGTCTTTGGGTTATCAAACTCAATTCCTTCTTTATATATTGTGGGCAAGCAATTTAAGAACCTATGTAGCTTCAATTTCTCACCTCTTATATACAGTACATAATGAAATAAGTTTGTGAATTCCTTTATCCCTGTCGTCATATTATCTTTCACTGAAGTATCAGGATTTAGCTTCTGCTACAATTCTTCCAATGAGATTATCTTCTCATCCAACAAGTGTATAATTTTGGTCTCTTCCCACTAAACAATGGTTTTACCTTGCAAATCGTAAACTTCCAGCCTTTCCTTTAGATTGCTTCCATACTCATATACCTGTAAATATTTAACCATATTCAGGAGCTAAGCTTTTGCATCCTCTTCCTTTTCTCCATCAAAGGTCAAAGGATTTATCTTGAGTAATTATCCCTGCAACTCCTTCCTCTTCCTGGATTTTGAGTCTTCTCTCTAAGAATATTCCCCACTCTCATATTTTTCTGATTTTTTTTTTGTCTCTTTTCTTTTCAATATTTCCTGTTTCCCCTCATGATGATTGGATTTAGAGTTTAATTCTCTTATCAAAATCTCTTGTGCATTTTTGGATTTCAGTAGGCATTCATTGCTAGTTTGTAGTTGAACCAATTCCTGCTGAAAATTCTTGGTAATTCCCAGGATCTAGGTGTTAGGATATGGAGGTGCATCCTCCTCCCCCAGCTCCATATACGTCTCTTCTCTTCCTGTTACTACAATGAATGTAAATCGGTTTGCACTTTATATCTGCTACACATTCAATAGTTAGCATTAATCAATCATTAAGATAACATTCCACTCATCCTCTTTTTGTAAAACAATTTTAATTGTAAATTTAAAATTTTCAGACATTTGAATCTTCGAGTGTTGAGGTCCATAAGCCTAGTGTTTTAACCTGAGCTTTGGTACCACTTGTCATGTCCCCAATTTTTTTTTCTTATCGCTCGTATTGTTTTTTAGTTGGATTATCACCGTACCTCATGGATTATTATGATATTACTGTATTACTATTGTATGTTCAAGAATTATTTCCAATGGAGAATGCAACAATGTCTAAGTTAAATCGATGCTCCAGGAACTTGGAGCTTATTTTTTTTTATCTTCATTAATCTTCCTTACACCCTTAGTAATTTTAATTTTGATATTTGGTGACATATATTTTTCTTACCCTTCTTAACGTAATTCTAACGCTTTAAGTTATATGTAATCCTAAAGGGGTTTTTACTATAATGGTTCCCCAAATGTTTAATATAACATAAAAATTTAATATACCCTTAAGTACATTGGCGCCTTAACTTTTAAATTACTTATGGCTTGTATATTTTTGAATATATTAGTGTCCCAACCTTTTTATTTCATATGGTTTTCCTAACTCATTCACTTAATCGAAAGGTTCAATATACATTTATGAACACCGTCCTCCATTTGATAGAGTCTTCCACTAGTTGGTTGCCATCAGTTGGAGGCCATGTGACAACCTCCTCCCTTCACGTGGTATCCACAAACCTCGAGGCAATGGAGGGATAGTGGATATCACTCATAGTATATCTGCAGTCAACAAGTGAGGGTGCAAACCATTGTTGGAATATTGTCATTGATGGCAAAAGATATGGCAAAGGAATTGGCAAAAGCATGGAATTAAGTAGGGAAAAGATATGACAAAGGAAGAATGCATTTACAGAGATAAGCAGGGAATTGGTGCAGAGTTGTCCAGAGACAGAGGAAAATTGAGAAGAATGCGTGAAACTCTGATTCATTCGTATATAGTGAAGTAAATCTGCATAATGGAGGGATTAATGGTGCTCTAGTTCTGTAAGTTGTTCGAGGAACCAATACGATCGATAGTGGAGTTATACGCCTCTGCCTCTGTGTAGGTATGGAAGGTCTACAAGTCTCGGCGTTGTCTGTGTAATAGAACCTGGAGCATGAATAAATCGATTATATAAATAAAACACTGAAGCGGAGTTTTAATCGTTTTAAACAATAAGTCTGACAGAACCATATGCTTAGACAGAACCGTGACCGAGAGGAACAGTGACGGCGGTGTGGAGCGAAACCGTGGTCTTTTTCGCTCCACCTTTTGACGATATGTGGTATTTACAAATTGGTTGCGATTCCATAAAGGTGTTGACACACGTCCCTTGCAAAACCGCCAATCACACAATAACGATAGTCCTTCGCACGTTAAAGACCGTACCAGGATGGCCAGTGAAATTGCTTTTGCGCCATCGATCTGAAAGGAGCAATCTGACGGTGATCGTGTGTCGGACTTGCCCGAAGTTTAATCAAGATGCACAAATAATAACACAAGTACGATGCGCCATCGCGCGTTATTGCTCGTGCAAGTTTCCCAAGTGATATCCATCGATCTTGGAGGCTCGAGATCTAACGGTGATCGAGCAATGGACATGTGCGAAGTTTAGCTTGGTACAGAGGGGTGCATATGTGGACCAAGGGTCAAAGTTTTATTAATATTAAACTATTTGAAAGCATTGGATTTTTATATAAAGCTCGGATTAAAAGTTCATTGAATTTTTAATTAAAAATAATATTACAGGGGTAGTATAAAGATTTAAAAATTCAGAAGGGGTACCCCCGCAGTTGAACACGCAATCAAGCGTTGACCGGAAATCGACGGTGGAGATTAAGTGCGGGGGCACCAGCCAAAATTTTCATCCGTACCGCAAGAACCCCCCGTAGTGACGTAATGATGACTATGCAATATTTGATAAATATTTTAATATTAAATAAAAAAACCAAGGGCCAAACTATTGGAAACATTAATACCATTAGCGGTTGAAATGGTTTTTGTCTCTTAGTTTTAATAAAAATGAGAACTATAGAAATGAGAAAGATGATTATTCGAAGGGGACGACGAGTGTGTGAGAGGGTTGATGAAGAATAATTTCCTCTAAGGAATATCTGTATGGACAGACGACGTACTTAATTGATGATTCTGAGTCCATGATGTATCCTTCGAGACATTGACCTAAAAGGTGATGAGTCGTGAAGAAACAATGAAGAGCTTATGCATAACTGCTAAAGAACATATATGAATTCGGGTAAGTTTCTGTAGATCAGGTCTGTTCTGCAAACATATTGTTATTACAGATCTATACAAGAAAAAAACGAATATATATATATATATATATATATATATATATATATATATATATATATATATATATATATATATATATATATATATATATATATATATATATATATATGCGATTCATCTACATTGAAAGTGCATTGGGGTTTCAGAAGATTAAATTACACGGAAGTATACACGAGTTAGTAAATGAATATCTTCTCTGAAGTCTGGGTACCTCTGGTTATAGCGGGAAAATATGCATGTTTATGATTAATTGTTGAAGTTGTTTGATCAGTGTGAAAATAGATGAAACGTTGTAGGGGGTTGTAGCTCCCTTCCAGGAGAGACTGGTAAACGAGAGAAGGTTGCAGCCTTCTGCAGGTGGGTGCCTGCGTACTGGTATAAGTCTGCGCCAGCACAGAAATTGTAATATGTTTTCTTTATAATAAAATATTGAAGACAAAGATTTCAGCAGCGGTGGTTTTCTCCCAAACTGGGTTTCCACCTTAAATCCTGGTGTTCATATGTGTTGCTTATGTTTTGTACTGTTATTTCTATTCATACTTGCTGATGAATAAATGATGCAATGAGCTAAGTAATGACATGATAAGATCTTTACAAGTTGGATGCAGTAATATAACATATGGTCTTTAAGAAAAAAATTTAAAAAAAAACTAAAAGAATTTTAAGTCAGCTCTAAATACTGATTCACCCCCCCCCTCTCAGTATTTTGCCAACAATTGGTATCAGAGCAGGTCCTTCTGAAAAAGCTTAGTCTCTAGAAGGAAGATCAAGCGATATGAGCAATCAAGATGGAATAGCATCTATCAGGCCTCCGCTCTTTAATGGAAACAATTTAATCTTCTGGACAACAAGGATGAGATCCTATCTTCAGTCTCTGGGAGCAGAGGTATGGGCAATTGTTGAACAAGGATATCAATATCCAGCTGTAGTACCAACAGATCCAACGGAAAGAAAGAATTATGAAACAAATGCAAAGGCAGTCAATGCTCTATTAGGAAGTCTAACTGAATCAGAATTTTTCAAAGTCATGCAGCTGAATACAGCAAAGGAAATATGGGACAAAATCATTCTAAGCTATGAAGGTGATGCAAAGGTAAAAAGTGCTAAACTTCAAACTCTCAGAATCCAATATGAGAATCTTAAAATGCTTAATGAAGAAAGCATTGCAAATTTCTTTCTACGTCTTGATGATATTGTAAATCGCATGAGAAATATGGGAGAAACAATTACCGAATCCACTTTGGTTGAGAAAATTTTAAGATCTCTAACAGCAAAATTTGAGTCAAAAGTTTCAGCTCTTGAAGAAAAGCAGGATCTTCAAAATCTTACTATGGTACAACTTCATGGCATACTAACTGCATATGAAATGAGAAGAGGAGGACCATCTAATGTCAAAGAAGCAGTCTTTAGAACTTCTACAAAAGGAAAGGAAGTACAAATAACAGAAGGATCAGGATATATCTCAGAAGAAGATGAGATAAACTTCGTAAAGAAACTTCAACTTGTCACAGGACGATTTAGAGGTAAGCTTCCTTTCAAATGTTTTGATTGTAGAAGAGTTGGTCATTATGCTACTAAATGTCCTTATAAAGAAACACATAAGAAGGGGAAGGAAGTAGCAAGAAGGAATAAGAATCATTTTAGCTCTAAAAGGAGTTACTATACTCATGAAGATAGTGATGGGTTATCTGATAGTGAGGAAGAATGTGAACAAGATCTGAGACTTCTCATGGCATTTGAAAAGGAATCTAGAGAAGAAGAGGATACTTTTGTGGATGCTCTAGAAGACAGTGATTTTCTTAATGAAAACAATAAACTCAAAATTTGATTAGAAGAGAGCAAAATAATCATAGAAACTCTGAAAAATCAGCTTGAAGATAAAGAGAAACACAATGAGAAATTAGAATGTGAAGTATTAGATCTAAGAAAAGAACTTGGGAAAGTAAAGACTCTGAATCTTAGATTTGCTAAAGGATCTGAAACCTTAGATGAGATTATAAAGGTGCAACGGTCTCCTCTTGTAAAGACAGGTCTTGGATATATTGGAGAATCTTCTCAGGCATCAGCACCAAATTATCTAAAAGAAGTTACAGCCGGTTTACAACATGCTGCCACTCAGCAAGGGAATAAAGAATATTTACAGGTAAAGCATGATCATTTCAATCAAGAAACACTAATAGGAATGTCTTTCAAAGAAACACCAATCAACAGATAAATTCATATAGAAGATCTTATGATCGCAGAAATTTCTTCTTCAATGGACAATGTTTCTCATGTCACAATTTTGGTCATAAAGCCATTCAGTGTGTAGCATATAAAAATATTATGACAAGAGAAGCAAGAAAGAAAAGGACTGATATTGAAGCAAAGAAGAATACTTATAACAACTTTTCTCCTCTTCAAAATGAAGTTGAATGCACTTATTGCAATAATTTTGGCCATGAAGAATTTGAATGTAGGAGCAAAGTTCAGCCAAAAGAACATGTTCCTTCAAGATCCAAAGTATGGAAAAAGAAGGAGTTACAGGTTGAAAATTGTGGCATAACGTTATTTGCAGAAGATGAAGAGAACCAATGGTACATTGATAGTCGATGCTCAAGACACATGACAGGTGATAAAGACAAACTTCTTGCATATAGTGCTCTAGAAAAGGAGAAGAATGTTACATTTGGAAATGATACTCCTGCGGTAATTAAAGGTAAAGGGTCAGTTTTCCTAAAGGATAAGGTAAAAGCTAATGAAGTCATGTATGTGGATGGATTAAAGAATAACTTGTTAAGTGTAAGTCAAATGTGTGATCAAGGAACTGAAGTTGTCTTTAGTTCAAAAGAATGTGTGGTACGATATCTTGATACAGGTAAAGCAATTATAAAAGGAAAAAGAACTCCAAACAACTTGTATATATTGAAGAACCCCAAAGAACAATGTTATTTGAGTAAATCTTCAGAAAATTGGCTATGGCATAGAAGGTTGGGGCATCTGAGCTTCTCTCAAATCAACAAATCAAGCAGACTTAAAGCTTTTCGTGATCTTCCCAATATTACTCTACCTGAAAATATCATATGCAAATCTTGCCAATTCGGTAAGAAAACCAGGGTACAATTTAATGCCAAGGAAGGATCATCAAGTAAGCCTCTTGAACTTATTCATACTGATATATGTGGACCTATGAGGAAAAAGTCACCCCGTGGTGAAGAATACTATATCTTATTCATTGATGATTTCTCTATAATGTGTTGGATTGGGCTGCTTAAACACAAAGATGAAGCATTTGAGAAATTTCAGATTTTCAAAGCACTAGTGGAAAATGAATTAGAATTAAAAATCAAGTGTCTTAGATCTGATCGAGGAGGAGAATATACATCCAAAGAATTTCTTGAATTCTGTGAACAACACGGCATAAAATGACAGTTCTCTGTAGCTGGCACTCCACAACAGAATGGTGTTGCAGAGAGAATGAACAGAACAATTCAACAAATGGCTAGAGCTATGCTTGATGATTCCGGAACACCTGACACATTTTGGGGAGAAGCAGCACATATAGCAGAAAAAATTCTCAACAAAGCACATGTTCGAGTAAATAGTGATAAAACTCCATATGAACTCTGGTATGGTAATCCTCCCACTATAAAGCATTTTAGAATTTTTGGGAGCAAATGCTTTACCAAAAATAATGATGAAAAACTTGGCAAGTTTAAACCCAGAGCTAATGAGGGAATATTTCTTGGTTACTCCTCTAGGAGTAAGGCATATAAATGTTACAATAAAATACTTCGAAAGATTGTTGAATGTATTGATTTTGTTATTGATGAGTCTACTGCAGCCCCAAAAGAAGAAAAGCAAACAACAGAAGAAGATGATAAGGACACATATCCTTTTACATCAAACAGTAATGATACAAACAGTACACCCAATGAAGAACCTGAAGAAGAGCTGTCTGAAAAGGCTCCATCTAGATATGTTCAAAATAATCATCCAGAATCTCAAATTTTGGGAGAAAAGGAATCAAGTGTACAAACAAGAAGGAATCTTGTGGGATCTTCTAGCAATATGGCATTTCTTTCCATGGTTGAACCTCACAGTTTCAGTCAAGCTAGCAAAGATGAATGTTGGATTCAAGCCATGAATGAAGAGCTTGATCAAATTGAAAAGAATCACACTTAGGAGTTAGTACCAAGGCCTCATGACAAAAATGTCATTGGAACTAAATGGATATTCAAAAACAAGTTAAATGAGAATGGGGATGTTATAAGAAATAAAACTAGACTTGTGTGCGAAGGGTATGCTCAAAAAGAAGGTATAGACTTTGAAGAAACCTTTGCTCCTGTAGCCAGACTTGAAGCCATAAGAATGTTTCTTGCATTTTCAAGCTTCCAACAAATCAAAGTTTATCAAATGGATGTTAAATCTGCTTTTCTCAATGGTGATCTAGAAGAAGAAGTTTATATAGAACAACCGGAAGGATTCATTTTGGGAAATGATGAAAAACTTGTTTGTAGACTTAAAAAGGCTCTATATGGTCTCAAACAAGCTCCAAGGGCATGGTACTATCGTCTTGACAAATATCTTCATCAACAAGGATTTTCAAAGGGGTTTGCTGATAGCAACTTATACACAAAAACTGAAAATGACAAACTGTTGATTGTGGTTGTATATGTTGATGATATCATTTTTGAAAGTAATAAAGAGTCTATGAGTCAGAAATTTGCTTCTAATATGCAGTAAGAATTTGAAATGTCTTTACTCGGGGAACTAACATTTTTTCTTGGCCTGCAAGTGCAACAAGAAACAGATGGTATATTCTTATCACAAGCAAAGTATCTCAAGCAAATCCTGAAGAAGTACGGCATGGAAGATTGCAAACCTGTAAGTACACCAATGATAACCGGATGCAATCTCAGTTCTAATGATGATTCCCCCACCGTAAATCAACCAGAATACAGATCTATGATAGGAAGTCTACTTTATCTCACTGGAACAAGACCAGACATCATGCATGTAGTTGGGATTGTTGGACTATTTCAAGCCAATCCAAAAGAGTCTCATCTTGAGGCTGTGAAAAGAATATTCAAATATCTACAGGGAACTCAAGACTTTGGACTATGGTATCTAAAGAATGCTGATCTTACTCTTCATGCATACACTGATGCAGGTTGGGCTGGAAGTGTTGATGATCGAAAAAGCACTAGTGGTGGTGCATTATTTATGGGGCCCCAGTTAGTATCTTGGTTCAGCAAGAAGCAAAGCTCCATTGCCTTATCTACAGCAGAAGCAGAATATGTGGCTGCAGCATCATGTTGCACTCAACTTCTTTGGATGATGCAAACCCTACAAGATTTTCAAATCAAATGTTCACCCCCTATCTCCATTATGTGTGATAATACAAGTGCCATCAATATCTCAAAGAATCCTGTTATGCATTCCAAGACCAAGCACATTCCCATCAAATATCACTTCTTACGAGAACAAGTGCTTGAGCAAAAGGTGAAATTAGAATATTTTTCCTCCAAAGAACAAGTTGCTGATATATTTACCAAACCTCTACCCAGGGAAGCATTCGAATATCTCAGACAGCAACTGGGAGTAGTCTCTTCCATGCAGAGAATCAGGTCTACTTAATTACAGAAGACTAAATTGGTTGTGAGGTGCTGTTTGGCATCTTTGAATGCACAGGCTCAGGGGGAGCATGGGACTGTCAGTTCAACGGTTCTTGATCAAACTCTTTTCCATTTATGTCAAAGGGGGAGGAAACGCAACAAAGGGTGTCTATCAGGTCATCAAAGGAAGAGTATTGCCATCAATGCCAAAGGGGGATATTGTTGGAATATTGTTATTGATGGCAAAATATATGGCAAAGGAATTGGAAAAAGCATGGAATTAAGCAGGGAAAATATATGACAAAGGAAGAATGCATTTACAGAGATAAGCAGGGAATTGGTGCAGAGTTGTCCAGAGACAGAGGCAAATTGAGAAGAATGCGTGAAACTCTGATTCATTCGTATACAGTGAAGTAAATTTTCATAATGGAGGGATTAATGGTGCTTTGGTTCTGTAAGTTGTTCGAGGAACCAATACAATCGACAGTGGAGTTATACGCCTCTACCTCTGTGTAGGTATGGAAAGTCTACGAGTCTTGGCGTTGTCTATGTAATAGAACCTGGAGCATGAATAAATCGATTATATAAAGAAAACACTGAAGCGGATTTTTAATCGTTTTAAACAATAAGTCTGACGGAACCATATGCTTAGACGGAACCGTGACCGAGAGGAACAGTGACGGCGGTGTGGAGTGAAACCGTGGTCTTTTTCGCACCACCTTTCGACGATACATGGTATTTACAAATTGGCAGCGATTCCATAAAGGTGTTGACACGCGTCCCTTACAAAACCGCCAATCACACAATAACGATAGTCCTTATCACGTTAAAGACCGTACCATGATGGTCAGCGAAATTTCTTTTGCGCTGTCGATCTAAAAGGAGGCAATCTGACGGTGATCGTGCGTCGGACTTGCCCGAAGTTTAATCAAGATGCACAAAGAATAACACAAGTACGACACGCCATCGCGCTTTATTGCTCGTGCAAGTTGCCCAAGTGATATCCGTCGATCTTGGAGGCTCGCGATCTAATGGTGATCGAGAAATGGACCTGTGCGAAGTTTAGCTTGGTACGGAGGGGCGCATATGTGGATCAGGGGTCAAATTTTTATTAATATTAAACTATTTGAAAGCATTGGATTTTTATATAAATCTCAGATTAAAAGTTCATTGAATTTTTAATTAAAAATAATATTACGGGGGAAGTATTAAGATTTAAAAATTCAAAAGGGGTAACCCCGCAGTTGAACAAGCAATCAAGCGTTGACCGAAAATCGACGGTGGAGATTAAGTGCGGGGGCACCAGCCAAAATTTTCATCTGTACCGCAAGAACCCCCCGCAGTGACGTAATGATGACTATGCAATATTTGATAAATATTTTAATATGAAATAAAAACCCCAAGGGCCAAACTATTGGAAACATTAATACCATTAGCGGTTGAAATGGTTTTTGTCTCTTAGTTTTAATAAAAATGAGAGCTATATAAATGAGAAAGATGATTATTCGAAGGGGACAACGAGTGTGTGAGAGGGTTGACGAAGAAGAACTTCCTCTAAGGAATATCTGTATGGACAGACGACATGCTTAATTGATGATTCTGAGTCCATGATGTATCCTTCGAGACATTGACCTAAAATGTGATGAGTCGTGAAGAAACAATGAAGAGCTTTTGCATAACTGCTAAAGAACATATATGAATCCGGGTAAGTTTCTGTAGATCAGGTCTGTTCTACAAACATATTGTTATTACAGATCTATACAAGAAAAAAAAGAATATATATATATGCGAGTCATCTTCATTGAAAGTGCATATGGTAGTTGGGGTTTTAGAATATTAAATTACACAGAAGTATACATGAGTTAGTAAATGAATATCTTCTCTAAAGTCTAGGTTACTCTAGTTATAGCGGGGAAAATATGCGTGTTTATGATTAATTGAAAGGTTGAGTTGAAGCTGCTCGATCAGTGTGAAAATTGATGAAACATTGTAGGGGGTTGTAGCTCCCTTCCAGGAGAGACTGGTAAATGAGTGAAAGTTGCAGCCTTCTGCAGGTGGGTGCCTGCGTGTTGGTATAAGTCTATGCCAGCACAGAAATTGTAATATGTTTTCTTTATAATAAAATATTGAAGACAGAGATTTCAGCAGCGGTGGTTTTCTCCCAAATTGGATTTCCACCTTAAATCCTGGTGTTCATATGTGTTTCTTATGTTTTGTACTGTTATTTCTATTCATACTAGCTGATGAATAAATGATGCAATGAGCTAAGTAACGTCATGATAAGATCTTTACAAGTTGGATGCAGTAATATAACATATGGTCTTTAAGAGAAAGGAAAAACTAAAATAATTTTAATTCAGCTGTAAATACTGATTCACCCCCCCCCCTCTCAGTATTTTTCAACAACCATAAGAATATACTTACCTTTTTCCTCGTCGCTTCAACCCTTGACCACAGGAGTGTGGCCACTATGGTTGAGGATGCTTCTTTGCTGCTTGCCCATCCTTAAATTTCATCTACTTGCTGCCAAGAAAATTTTACCCTTATGCATGGATTCTATGGAATTGTTATTGTGGGAGGTAGAAGAAATTTTTGTAAATAATCCATGGCTTATACCTTTCTCTAATGCTTGTTGTTTTTTGGATGAAATGTAAATTTTTTTGGGAAATCATTTGTGCAAGGAACTTCACCACTGCCTTAGACCTTTCATTTACCCCCTAACTATGAACACACTATGTGTTTCCTTGCGCGTGCCTGAATCAAATGCTACACTTTCGAGACTTTATTTTCCTTGAGGTTTCTGTGAGCAGGTAATCTCTCAACCCAGTTTCAGCTAGTGAGAGTTACATGTTCATTTTTTTATTCTTTCCCATTTCTAGAGAAGTTCTATATCTATGATTACTTGAGTGCAAGGTTTCTATTCTCTATAACTCATGGGTTATGGATATAAACTCAATTCGTTTTTTTTAACATTTCAGAGCATATAAAAAGCCATAAAATGTGGGTTACAGGTGCGACATTTGCCCCGTATATTTTTATCTATTCCTCAGGGGAAATAGTTGCGTAACATACTCTATTCTTCTTTTCCTTTTTGTTAAATTGATTATATATCTTTATTAGCATGTGTATTGACCTAGATAAGGGTTCATTATTTCTTATAGGGTTTTTGAAGAAAGCCCTAGATTTTGGCTTCTCATTCCAAGGTTTCCAAATATATCGAACACAGTACCTTCTAGGAATTTGAACTTGGAAAATGGTTGAAAATATAATTCAAGCTACATAGACTAGGTATGCACTTTTTCCCTTCTCTGGTTTGGAACTCAAATTCTATAAGACTCCTTGGTTTAATTTTCTAAAATTTGTTTATTGACAGGAAGAGGATATCATAGTTACTCCTATTTGTGATGATGGTTTCAATCATTTAAAGGATGATCCTACATCCTAATTCCTTCGTAGGTAACCTATGTTATCATTTTCCCTCTTTCTATAGGAATTTTCTTCAATTTACTCTTTTTACACAGTGGTTTACGGTACTGGCTTGAGGTTTGGCACTAATTGTTTTCTAAATTGGAACAGGTCCAAAAATGAGCCATATTCATGGGATTTTTACGTCACTCCTCCAAGTAAAAATATTTCCCTTTTTCCTGTTTGATATCTACCCTTGTTTGGCTTGTTTCCTATTTTGATTGAATAACAAGTATCATTACTCACTTAGGGAATTTATATGCACAAAATTACAGCACTGGTTCATCTCGTTTAGGGTCTATGTTAAGGTAATATTTCCTTCCGAATTTCTGAGATGATTAATTTCCTTTATTGATGTCAATCTATAATTTTAAGAAAACTGTGTTTGTACTTACGCAGGCCCAATCAAACTTTGACATTTTTGTGTTTTCTTCCAAACTTATACATTGTTTCTACTAACTTATGGTTTCCCACATCCAGGTTGGTATACCCATATATTTCCATAATTCTGCATGTGATAAGCACCTATGTGTTTATACTCCTAGGCATTTGTTATGATGGATCATATCTTGAAATTTCGGTGCTAAGCCCCAAATTACCAGGGTGCGTTTTTGAAATATTATTTGTAGCTATTCGACTTCTTGAGTGTGATTGTATAATGTAAAAAAAAAATTCGGTATTTAACATATTTGAGTATAATACTCTGCTGATTTTGTTATTATCTCTTTCCTTTTTTATAAATTATTATCATTTTTAAGCCCCATAGCCTTATACAGGAAATTTTCTTTGGTGATTTTGATGTATGAATTAGTATTTCATATTTTTTATACCTCTGAAAAGATTATAAAATGTGTTCATCCACGTATTAGAAATCCCATTGTACAGGAGTGACCTGAATGCTATGATATCATTAATTAATTTTTTTAAGAGAGTTATTTTTTTCCAGATTTCCCATTTTTTTTATCTACTATCTTTTCTGCTAAACTAAATTTTATGTTCATGAGTTAAGTAGGAACAAATATTGATATGTATGGGACATTTATAGCCCAATTTGGATGTTAAATTGAGAAAGGGAAAATAGCCTTTATCATTATCCTATCAATAGAAATTTATATAGTTTTAAATGTCGCTTTCCTGTTTACGTTTTTTGATATTCAGTAGACAAAGTATCGTAGGAATATTTTTGAGGTTTTGGATAACAGTTAGATTCCAAGTTTAATCGTGGGTTGTATACTTAAACTCTCTATCATAATGTTGGTTTAAGCTTAAAATTTTTGAAAAATATTTTGTTATTCATCAAGATTTCTTCATGTGTAACTATTCGACTTGGTTTTAGGTTTTCAAAATTCCAGCTTCTGTTTTCCATTTTTAAAAATAGAAAATAAATGGAATATCCTAACTCTCAAAAGAGTATTTGTACTTTAGTAACATATTTTCCTTCACATAGTACCACTAATAATAAAATTATAATTTTTGCAATAACCTCTACTCATTCCAGTAATACTAATACAAATTTTTCTATCGTTTACTCCCTTCGTATTTATGTAATTATTATAGAATAAAAAATTGTCTTCAGAATCTAGAGTTTACAATACTTTATATTTATCTCCCCTATTGGGAGATTCCTTCCTGCAAACTATACTTCGATCAGTCCTTATATAACTATACAAATACTCCCTAGGATTTCGTAATGGTTGTCGACATTCTATATGATATTAAAATATTAAACTATACTAAAAGCATCACCAATGCCATACATATTAAATAAAATTTTAGAATACATACGCGGTATTAAGTTCGCATTACAGGACTATAGAATTTGTAATACCTACAACTCCTTAAAGGTGGATCCAATACTAAATACTACTTATATAGTGTTGAGAAGTCTTCATTCCTCACTAATATAAAATAAAATTGAATATTAAAACTTATGCATGCCTCTTATCGACTACTCATTAATATGACATAGAATGAATACGAGTCTATATAGATACCACATTCTAATCGTAAAGAATATTTTTCTCCCATCCTCAGATCTCTCCCTCGAGGAGAGATCTCAATTTTTCCTAGTGTTGACAACCTCTTTTCAGACTAGTGAAGGCACTTTTGAGCCAGCTTTCCCTAGCAAGTTTCCATAACGGAGTCCCATAATTCTGGGTTGTTGTTTCCCATAGCCTAGGCTTTTCTTTTGTTTTTTCACAAAAGTTTTATTTTAAAGCTCTCTTTTCTTCAGGGTTGTTTTTCTTACCTCTTCCCAACAACTTTCCTCTTTACTAAGGAATCCTTAGATATTTTTCTTCTATCTAATTTTTTTTCAATTTTATTTCTCTCCAAAGGAATTTTTTTGCAGAATTTTGGAAAGTATGAAATTATATCCTATCCTCATTGATTAGAATTTTGTATCTCTCTATACTCTGTCTTTTCAATTTTGGTATGAATTTTCTTAAATAAATATCATATATATAAATTATAAATCCTCCAACATCATAATTGTTTCATAGGTCGACATGTTATTTGTCCTATCTAAAATAAAAACATAACAACTGTAAATCTTGGGTATTACATTTGGTTAGACCACTAATCAAACTTGATTTTTATTTTTACCCGCCAAGGTTTCTATGGTATTGGATGGTGTTGTTAGAGTTGTGTGATTGCTTATATATTGTGTTCATGACTATGTTTATTTACATTTCCTTTTATACATAACAATGATTTCAATCCTTGCATTAAAACTGTTGTTTCCTAGGTGTGTGATCATGGTTGCTTGTAGCAACTTGAGCCATGGGGTGGAATAAATACAAAGGAAATATCCTAGACCATGGAATTGGTAAATGTTTGCTGCAAGAAAAATATATTGAACCAAAACTATGAAAATATTAAAGGATCAAACCTTGGAGTAGTAGTCAATGGCCAAGGAGGAGAGTCATGTGTGTTTTTTTACAAGAATTTAAATCAATGGCAACGTACGCGTGGAAATATGAGCAATAATTCTAAGAGTATCTCATGGAAAGAGTGTCAGTGAAATGTAGTTCTTGACAGAGAAAAGAGGAACCAATATCCATCTTCACATAAAAACATTACAAATAGTTTCAATGGTAGAGAGAAATAAATTATTGTATACAAATAAGTGTAGCTTGTGTGAAAAAAATCATGTCGAAAGGGTAGAGATGAATGTAATCAAATTTTATAGCTAGGAAGTGAAAATTGTGTTTGAATCAATAGATTGATGAATCATGTATCTAAGGAGAATTCCTAGAGAATTGGCCGTTATAGTGGCTGATGACCTATATAATTCGATAGGTGGGAGTTACATTAATGTCATGGAGAAAGGAAAGGAAATAGTGTAAGAAGAAATGAATTACTAACATTAAACAAGAAAAATATTAATTATAAAGGAGATAATGTAATTGCAAATATTATTGTAAGACTTGACAAACATGCATGCACCAAAGTCTAGAGTGATAGGAGGAATACTAGATTCTCTTAAGTAACCAGATCATTAAGGGGTTTAGATCCATAACAATTCCCTACTCAATTTTAACGGGGAGATTTTCAGGATTAAAATTCACTCGGGAATGATACTCTAAATAAAAACTCTACAACTAGTGGTGAGGAAAGACCCTGAAGAAGAAATAATTGGTTCAAATAATGTCAAGATTTCCTTTTTCAAATTGATTAAATAAGAACTAGAAATATGAAAATATTAAAGGATCGAACCCGCTAGTAGTAATCAATGGCTAAGGAGGAGAGTCATGTGTGCTTTTTTAATAGAATTTAAATCTATGGTAGCCCACTCATGGAAATATGAGAAATAAATCTAAGAGTAGCTCATGGAAAGAGTGTCAGTGAAATGTAGTGTCCAACAAAGAAAAGATAAACCAATAAAGAATTGAGTGAAATGTAATGAGGGAATAAAACTCACAAGAAAATGAAGAAATGAAATACATGTAGTTAGACAAGAAAGCAGATTACCTAGAGATGAATTGTCCTGCACACCATGAGAAAAAATCTTTGCACCCAGAAAGAAGTAGTAATGGAATAATGTGTGGAACATGACCCAGTTTGAATGATAAATGGTTTTTTAACTAACCAAAACCAGTGAAAGGTAGAAGGGTAACATAAACACCTACCATTTCCACCGATAAACCATACTCATATTTCCACAACGAAGCAAATGAGGAATTGTTGAGTGAAAGGTACCTTAGGGTTTGGGGAAGAGAATATGCATCGTAGATCAATTGGACAAGATCACCACTATCCAATTGGGCATCCCATGTGAAAAGTAAATGCCTTCAGATGGTCACGCCATATGTCACTCAAAGGTTGATTACAAATCTAGTGGTAGATACAGCTGGTGCGTTGCTCATAACTGAAGGGAAAAGTAATGAAATACATAAAAATAAGTGAAATAATATGGATAACATGGAAAACAAGCCTAAGTTCCATGATATTAAAGGTCTGCAACCAACATATATCAAATTTGAGTAAGCTAATATAAATATTATAAACGGAAGTAATGAAATAGATAATTTGAAAACCTTAGTTTAGTGATTACTCAGAGGGCGATATATCACTAATCAACATGTTAGATGCATTTCCAAGAACAACCTACGAATCTAGATCCGAGGATAGGAGGATGGTGTAAAGGGATCCATGCTGGTATTGACCTCGAAAATCCTAAATTGTGCTTGTAAAGGTGTTTCCTGTAAATGTATGTTAAATATAGTAGGGTACTGAGATACATGTGAATCTGTAATCATAAACAACAATGGGAAAAAAAAAAAAAAAAAAATTGGACACGTGACCCCTAAATCCACCTAACTTATATTGAGAGCCTTGACGATTCAAATATAAATTTGACAATCACTTTTCCCATTGATAAGATTTTTTTATGACTGTTGTTTTTTTTTAAATGATGTTTTATTAGAAATTCTATATTTAGTATGGTACATTAGTAAAAACACTAATATGTATCTCTTCACTTTTATAATGAATAAAAACTTTTTTATAACGTATATAGTAAAAAAAATGATAAATGTTCAATTTATAATAAACATTAAAACATTAATTCTATAATACATCTCCTATACTACAATAATACAATTGAAATATTATTATTTCTATTATTATTATAAAAAGAATTATGATATAAGTACAATATACATTTAGAAAAATTATAAAATATTATTTTGAGTATGGATATTTATCCCTATTTTATAATGGAGATTCTAATTTTGTTACAATATCATAAGTCAATATCATGGTTTATGAATATGACATCTCCAAAAAAATTGTATCTCATATTACTTTTTTTTAATTAATCAATTTAATTAAAATGGAAATAAAGGTGTAAATAAGATAAATATAAAATTCCATTTGTGTATAATATTAAAAAAAAATTAAAATATTTTATTGGTAACGAATGAATGTAAACAAATATTTTTTTTTTTATGTTTTTTCTGTGTTTTCATTTAATGTTAATGGAAGGGGGTCATGTTTTACAAAATAAAGCCAAATTTAGTAGCCATGTGATATGTAATTGGAACATTTTATGATTGTTTATTTGTGTATTTTATGATTACTTGTTTTTATGATTATTTTATGAATGCTTCCTGCAAGAAAGAACACTGAAATAGCAGAAGATGCAATAACATATATATATATATATATATATATATATATATATCTATTCAAGCTAGTTAGCTAAATTAGTAAAGCATAAACTACATTCATCAACAAAGATCTTACAATATGGAAAATCAAATTTAACATAGATGCATGTAGGGAAAAATAAGAAGTACTCTTTATTGATGATAGAAGGAGAGGTTACAACCTAGTGACTAATTTGAAGTGACCATCCAGAAAAGTTCCCAAGTCTCATCACACATAAATATCTCCAACAGTAGCTCCACAAATAAAAATCTCAATTGAAAATTCTCCAGCGTTTCTCAACTCAAATTCTTCCTTCTCAAACACTTAGATCTGTGTTCAATTTATAGATGAATTGTAGGTTGTTTTGCAATCAATAACTTTCCAAGAATAGGAAAGACATGTTTCCATTCATGTAGATGTCAAATGGACACTTGGATCTGAAGCTTAACACATGTTAACTCTTCTAAAAGGCACTGGCCAAGTGGAGATTCTGGAACAATGAGAATTTCACCCCCAATGTGACCAACACACCTTTGAATGTCAAGAAGTGCTTTGTAGAGCATCCTTGCATGGGGCTACCTACATATGCAATGCACTTAGGCCCCTTAGAGTCTACGTTGGTGAGCTCTCATATGCTATACAATAAGCTTCAAACTATGGAAACTTTTGCTTGATGAAAGTGTTGTTTGATTTGTCTTGTTTTCTGTCTTAGAGAATATAGCAACTGAAATTATAGGGAATGATAGACCCTTTGATCATCGGTCCTGGAGATGATGCCTAGTTAACCAGGTCATTGGGAATGGTGCCCAAATTGACCTATAAGAACTACCACAGGGATTAACTCAATAGTAAAATAAATTTCACTTTTAGGAGGTAACCAAGGTATTTTTCCCGAAAAACATCCACAAATTCTTATACAATTGGTATATTTTCCACCGCAATAATATTTTCCTTTATGTTGGAAAATCCCACATGTACTGCATATATCATAAAACCCTTCATGAGACATTTTCTAAGTTGTGTAGTGATGATGTGACGTAACTTTAAAATTCATTTAATTCTCTGTAACATACTTCTTATCCCATTCTCTGCTAAATAACTAATGGAATTTGTTTTTCAGTCCACCACCTACTAATGGATTTCCAACCAATTAATGCCCAACAATATATCATATGATCCTAAGGGTAAAACATTCAACTCAACAATTATTTGTGCCTCTCATATCTCAATCGAGCATGTTGGTACATGAGTAGTTGCCCATATTTTTTCCTTGGTTGCTAGTTTTACCAACCATGGAATTTTAAATTTCTGTGTTATTAAATCACACTTCTCTATTGCCTTGGTATTCACATAACTCAAACTATCACCTAGATATACTAAAAGACATATACGTTGTTTGAGTATCTTACCTTCCAATTCCACCGTTGAGGTTTGAAAGTATGCTTGCCTATTCTTGAGAGTTGCATTAATATGAGGCATGCTTCTAGCTAACTCTCCAACGACCAATGATTCCTACACAATGGCCACATGCTCTGATTTGTGGTGAGGAAAATTTTTGTAATAGTGCGCCTCTTTGCAGCCCCAACATTGTAGAGGCATTTTTTATGCTTAACTAGCTTCCAATCTACTAGAGGCTTCATTTTTCTTTGAATTTTCTTGCCACTTGGGTTTCTACTGACTTCTACCCATTGGCTTGTTCATAGCATATTTCAATGAATTTCTAAAATTGACAGGTTTGGTATGTTTAGAGGTTGGGTAGCTTTTTTGTCCTTTCCTTGGAGGCAAGTTTCTAATGATTTCCATATGTTTAGACTACAGATAACACATATGAGCCTTCCGTAATATATTATCCATATTTTTTGGGTTGTTGAATTCAATTCGCTCCTTCATGTGTGCTAGAAATCCACTTAGAAATCATTGTACCTTGGCCTTCTCTTCCTAGAGATAAGGTACATACCTCGTCAAGGATGTAAATTTCACAATATATTCATCCGTCATTAGCTTTCCTAAACATAGGTCAAGAAACTCAGACTTTTAATGATAAAATCGCTTCGTTAAATATTTACTTTTGATTTTTTTTTTTAATTCTTCCCAGGTGATTTTTTGTTCTTCGATTGCATTTACAAATTTAAACTCCTCCCACCATAGGCTGGCCTTTCCCCATACTTGATAGATGGTTAATCTATCTCGTAGGTTACTATTATACACATACACCTTAAAGTACATGCTCTTTTCAATCACCCAAGCTTTAGATGCTTCCTCCACCTCTCCATCAAAGAATGGAGGTTTAATTTTTAAAATTCCCCTTGTAACTCTAGTTTTTATTTCTTGGCCCTTTCCAAATTGGATGTCATGCTCGATTCCTCCTGATCATGAACACTAACCCTCTACTGGGTATGGTTGTCTTATAAATTATCTTCAGTAAATGTTTGCTACTCCCTTGTCTCTGGAGTCTCACTTTTAGGACTTGGTTGAGTTATTCTATGATTATTCCTATTCGATAGGATTTTCAAGATATTTTCTTGTTATTTTATTAATCTCTTAGTATCAGTTTGCATACTCTCCATTTCAGTTTGCATGTGGTTCACAGTTTTCAACAATATTTGGTGATGTTTTTGTTGTTCTACTAGTAATTGGTTTGTTTGGTGATGCTGGTTAATTTTGAACTATACCCACATTTCTGGTTTCATTTCCAGTCTTGGTTTTGACTAGTTTTCCATAGTGGGTCTATTCGGCATCTCACCCGCAGATCCCCTTCTCACTGTAAAAACTCTTTTATTTACTACTTTCGCAACATTTCACGCACACATAGTGCCTGCTCTGGTCTCAGTGTTGTGACTTGAAGCTTTGATACCACATGTAACACCCATTAGCATGCATATAAAAATAAATAAATAAATACCTTTTAGCTTACCCTTTTCAATCATCATAACTAAATAGTTATGTCAGGATTTATATGAAAATAAATACATTTACCATATCGTATTAAATGGTATTAATTTAAATTTTCCATCCGAGTCATTCCAGTGTACTAAGCTCTTGGTCATCAAATGTACTAGACCCTCGGGGTCTGACATGATACATATGTTAAGGGTTTTGTCATTAATTTGATTGTTGTGTATTTTAATAAACCTTAAAACCTTCACCATGGGAATTATATTGAAATCACATTTTTATATCATATATAACTTTGGTTTAATGTTTTGAGGTAGACAATGCAGTGATCCTAGTATTCTTTGAAGCTTTGAGATGGAACATATGGTGGATCCGTTGGGTGACAGATGGACCCTTCCTAACCTTCGATCTAATTCCAATCGGATTTTTTATGTTTCCCGATAGTTGTTTAGGGTATTACCCCCACCCAAACCCTCGACATGCTACTCATTTTCTCTTTCTTCTGCCTGTCATTCACTCTGCAACTCGTCAATGCACTCAACGAAAGATATTGACTTACTTAGTTGATGCCTTATGCAAGTGATCTATCCAGTGGAATGTTGGAATTATTAAGGTAAGTTGCTATGAATTTATCTCTATAATATTTGTCTTGAACTATCTGACTGAATGTTCACTTACGCAAATCACTTATCCATAGGTACCATTTATTTTACTAGGTTTTCACTCCACTTTCCCTTCTCCTTTCCGAGGGTTTTTAACTTTTTTTCATTTTCCATGTAAATATTGAATTACTCTACTTAGTTTCTCTTGCACTATTTTGGGAAAGTATTCTGGCTATAGTTATTCCAGCATTCATCTAGTTTTTTGGTTACCACGACTCCTCCGAGAGTTCGCTCAGAGATCTGGGTTAGTCCCAAATGGTTTCATCGCCAATGCGGGTTTGATGGAAACCAACTCCCTGGTTAGTGTTGTGAGTATGAAATTTTAAGGAAATTTCCCTTATTCATGTTTAAACATTCTACAGCTAGAACAAAGGAAATTAGAGTAGTGAAATTTGTCATTTTATTTATCCTTTGAAATAGTTGAACCCAGACATTGTTCTGGAATTATAATGTTGAATGTTTAAGGGCACATCCTCTTTCCATCTAATTTTTTTTTGTTTTTTAATTAAGTTATAAGTGAAGCTCCAAACATGGTTCCCATTGTTTATTGTTTAAATTCATGAGAAAAATCAGACATGGTATTTACAGGTTATGTTTCTATTATGAGCAACACCGAGACATGGCTTCCATTGTTTGTATTTATATTTTTAGTAATCCACAAACAAGGCTTTCACTGTTATATTAATATTTTTTTAATGCCCAAATAGGGCTTCCACTATTTATATATAAATTTATACACAATGCTTCAGCCATAATTTTTGTTTTCTATATCATGTCATCTTTTTCTCAACATAATGTGTGTGTGTGTGTGTGTTTTAACACTTAGGTTAGTAGCATGCATGTTCTAATTTCAATTCTTGATAATGTACAGTTCTAGAACTAGTTTCTTTAATGTGATTCGTATGGGATTCTTATCATTTCATAACTACTCTCTTATCACTGTTTTTAATTATCATTCCATAGAATATTTTCTATACATCATGTGGGATACTTATACTATTCTCCTGGCACTAATTACCGTAACATTTTGATGAACTAGCAGACCTAATGGTTGTATATGTGTTGTATGTTATACTCGGTTTGGAAAATTAGTTATTGATAGAACCTTACTACAATTTTCCCTCACATTTAATATGGGTTGTTACCTAAATGTAACTTATCCATCATATACTTTTCGACGAGGGGTTCAACCTAGGTTGGGAAAACTGTCATGGCACTCAACTTTCATGTATTAAGCTTCACACCAGAATTTAGACTATTTGTCGTAAACAACCAAATTTCACTAACCAAATTAATTCTTCCACAATTTATCCAGGTGGATATGGGTGGCCACTTGCCTATTCCAATTGGACCCCCACCATTATTTCTTTTAGTTTTTCATTTTCCTTAATTATAGCATAATTTACTATTTTTAGCAGGTTTTTGGGTCCTTAACTTCTGTAGTAATTTTGAGGCCCTAAATGACATTTTTTTCGAAAATCGGGAGCAACATGGGTCATCAATCGATGTTGATCACTCAAAAGTTGTACTCCTCGGACAGATATTTCTAACAAGGTATTGTTCGTGTGAAACTGAGATCGTATGCCAATGTTATGTCCCTTGGAAGTTGATGTACTAATTTACCCAAACGAGGCCCATAATTTTGGCGCTTAATCTCCTAGGATTAGGTTTTTGGATTTCTATCATTTTCCATTGTTTCTAAATAATAATTAGGCCTTTGAGCCTCGTTTTAAAAAATTTTAGAGGCTTGTAGCCACCACATCTCTTCTCAGAGATAAGTTACCATGGCCCTAGCTAGTTTATTTTTATTATGTTTGTTAGCATATTTAAGTTATTTGATATTAATGAAATGAAGTGTTATTTCCATTTCATATTTGCATTTCTGTTTATATTTGTATTATATTGCATCCCTGCACAAATGCGTATCAGTGGTATAAGAGTGTTCTACTCTTTCTTGATCCTTCTTTGCATGTCCTCAAAGCCGCAGCCCATGTCAAGGACTGGGGGAAAACCTATTATGAGAAAAAGGACGAGAGGGAACCCTCTTTATTCTTGGTCACACCCACTTTGGATTATTTCAAAGACTCCATCAAGGAATAATATCATCCCATGGGTAGATATGAGGAAAAGTACATATAATGGACTATGTTGTGGCAGCAAAGGGATCAAGATGTGCATGAGTTGGTGAATATGTTCCATACCCTATACACAAAGTTGTGTATCAAATACTCAGAGAAACATTTGGTGTTGAAATGGAGTTCCTAGACATCTCATTGCTTTGTGCAGCATACTGATATGTTGCAAAGATTGAGCAGAATTTTAAACAAAAGAAGCGAGACTTTGGATCTGTGAATCAGAATCAAGGGAAAGGTGATCCCAAAATCTAGAACAAAGGACAAAGGCAAGGCGAGGTAGCTCAGGACAACCTTCCAAATCTAGAAGAAAAGAAAAAAATTTTAAATCCAAAAAAGGACACATGAAAGTGGTGTGAGTTCCATAAGAGCTCCTCCCACAACACAAGTGAGTGTCAGGTCAATCATTCATAGGTGGCTGAGCTAAAGGCTTCTAAATTAAATGCATGCTCTAACTCTAAATTAGAACCTGACTAGGGGAATGAAAAAGGGAAGCAGATTATTGATGCGGAGCCCAACACCAACATTGCCACCACAAATATCTAGAAGGAAAATTTAGAAAATCCATAGGAGGGGGGACACCTTGTCCATTCCTTGATGTGGGTAAAGGGTTTCCCGCTACAGTTCATTGGCAATAGTGAGAGCCAAAAGAACATCATCTTAGAAGAGGTCATGAAGCAGTTGGTATTGTTCACAACAACATACCCACAACCATACATAATGGGGTGGCTTCACCAAAGACGAGATCTCTGCGTCAGCTAGATGTGTTGCCTTCCCTACATCATCAAGCCCTTCACAAATGAGGTATTATGTGACATTGCTCCTCTTGATGTTTCTGGTGTATTATTAACCCAACTATACTTATGGAAGTGACATGTTGTGTATGAGTCCAGGCCTCGTGATCTTATTGTTATTTTGGGAAATAAGTTGTACAGAATAACAGAGGTAGCACCACCTACTCCCATCTCTTTGGTTACTGCAAAAAAATGTAGTAAGCTCATTTCCGAAACAAGGAAATTTTTTTTCCTGATGATCCACCCTCAGGGAAAGAAGAATATCATGGCCACCACCTCCAAAAAAGGCTCCTGCATGTGGCAACAAGAGATGGAGAAGGTCATGGTGGAGTACGGGGACATCTTCACCTCACTCGTAGGCAGCCCTATCATGTTGGTATAGAAGAAGGGTGGAACTTGGAGACTATGTATTGAATATCGAGTGTTCAACAATATCACTGTTCAAAATAGGTACCCAATCCCATGAATTGATGACCTTCTAGACCAACTCAAGGAAGGAAAATATTTTAGCGAGATCGTCTTGAAGTCCAGGTATCACCAAGTACCAATTGAACCCTCTAATGTGTGGAAGACTCCTTCAAATCTAAGGAGGGCCTTTTCAAATGGTTGGTCATGCCTTTCGAGTTGAACAATGCTCTTGTAACCTTCATGAGGCTAATGGATGACATCTTGTGGCCATTCACCAATTTATTTGTAGTGGTTTACTTGGATGACATTGTGGTCTTCTACTAGACTTGGGAAGAGCACCTCTAGCACATTTGACAGGTCCTCCAAACATTATGGCAACACAATTTGTGTGGAAATTTGGAGAAATTCACTTTTGGAATGACCCAAGTTCAGTATCTGGGATACATTATTGATGAGAGGGGCATTAAGGTGGTTCTAGCCAAGATCCATGTTATTCATGATTAGCTACCCCCAATCACTCTAATAGAGCTCCGTAGCTTCCTGGGTCTTACCAATTTTTACTACAACTATGTGTTGGGATTCTCTCATATCACTTGGCCGTTAAGTCAAGTCACCAAGGGAGGAGTGAAAGACAAATTATTTTGGCCTAAATATCAATAGAACGTGTTCGTAGAATTGAAACATCTTATTTGTTTTGCACTAGTACTCACATTAACATACTTGTAACATCCATTTGAGATTGATACAGATGCCTCTAACTATACTATTGGAGCAGTTCTTACTCAACAGGGTCATCCAGTGGCATATCACATGAGACACAAGGGAAATTGTAGAGTGATCACCATTATAAGTGGTCCACATATCTACAAAAATCTCTTTTGAACATCAAGCACAAGAAGGATGACACCAATAATGTTGTAGACTACCTCAACCGACCACTGATCGTGGCACTAACCACTGTAGTCAATTCTTGTGGGCACGAGCATTTCTATTAGCCGCTTATCTAAAAAGTGATCTAGAATTGTGCTGCACATACAAGACGTTCTTAGAGGGTAAGAAAGTTCCATATTCTCATCTCAAAGATTCCCTTTTATGTCACTTGGGACACCTTTCAGTTCCTTCAATCGAGTGTGCCAAGATGATTTGGGAAGCTTCAACCATAATTTTAGTTGTCTATATTATGCCATGTTTTTCTCAACATACTATATGTGTGTGTGTGTGTGTGAGAGAGAGAGAGAGAGAGAGTGTGTGTGTGTGTGTTTTAACGCTTATGTTAGAACCATGCATGTTTTAATTTCGAATCATGATAATGTACAGTTCCAAAACTAGTTTCTTTCCTGTGATTGATATGGGATTCTTATCGGTTCGCAACTCCTTTCTTATCATTGTTTGTAATTATCATTGCCTAGAATATTTTCTAGATATCATGTGCGAGACTTTTTTTATGCTCCTAACACTAATTACAATAGCAATTTCATGAACTAGTAGACCTATTATTTGTATATGTGTCGTATGTTATACTCGATTTGTAAAATTAGTTATTGATTAAATTATATTATAGTTTACCCTCACAGATACTATGTGATGCTATGTTACTATAACTCATCTATCATATACTTTCTGACCTGGATTTCATTTAGGTTGGGCTAGCTATGATGGTACTCAACTTTCTTGCATTAGGTTTTACACTGGAATTAAGATTGTTTCATCATAAACAAACCAATTTCACTAACCATATTAATTTTGCCACAATACTACCCTTCACTTCACACGTAGGGTTTTATATTGTATTCACACATATATCCCATAATATTAATATTCTAATTCTATTACTATCAAAGGCCACTAGGTATCAAGCACATAGTGAGTATCCTCTCACTTGCATAATAAGGTCCCTATGTATTTCTATGTATGAATAATGGTTAAAATAAATAACGTTATAACATTATAACCTATAGGTATTCATCTAACTCAATAAATATGGGTAAAATATTTTTGTATTAATTCAATTCAATACTTAATATATGTACACACCTGCAACACTTCCTGTATTAATTTACAATACTGCAAGATTTCCAATATTTCGCTATCTTATTTAATACAATGAGATCTATTACCTATTATTTCACATTTATTATTTAACTTGTAAACCTTGAGTAGGAAAGCTCAACAGAAGGGTCTTTCGCCCTACCAATGAGATTGAAAATTATGTCTGATGCTCCCCCCGAGTTCCTACTATAGACATCATTGACATCCTTTTTCAATCTAGACACTTTTATTGACCTCAAAACTAGTTTTGAGTTTAGTCTGGCACAATTCCAGAGAAGTTCCACTTGTCATAGCTTTCTAACTCTAGAGACATTCCTAGAAATCTCTCATTGCCTTATACAGTTTTTTGTTCTCTCTCTCTTTTCCACTGAGAGTTGATCCCCTCTGTTCCCACCTGGGATCACTTTTATCTCTCGGGAGAAAGATCTAGAATCACAACTGACTAATTTTATGATAGATAGGTAACTACTATTGGGCCTCTCCTCTTGAGCTTTCCCCTCTTACTTTCCAATTAAAAATTTATGAAACTTAAGCTTTCCCATTCATAATAGTCACATGCTAATTAACATATATTCTTATATGTAATATTTATTCAATTCATAAGTAAATTATTTTAACTTAATATTTTTCTTCAAATTAAATAGAAAATAATTAAGTCACCAAAATATTCAAGTAAGCCATAACCAACTAGAATAAACTGACTATACGAGGGGTTACATCTTCCCTCCCTTAGATGAACACCGCCCCCGGTGTTCCTTAATCATTTTTAAACATCTTCGGATAGTCTTTCCTCCTAAATTCTTCGTCCTCCCAAGTGGCCTCCTCAGGTCCAAAGTGCTTCCATTGCACTTTAACTTAGGTGATGGCTCTTTTCCATAACGATATTTCCCTCTGATCGAGGGTGCATTGATGTTCTACCAAGAACTCACCATCTAGTTTGACCCATAACCAACATTCAACACAAAACGATTAGTTACAATAATTCTTTTAATATGTATGTAATATAGTGTAATAAATTTACCTATACATTTTTCCATTGAATCACATGCCTAGCATCATATACATCTTGATTTAACAGTGATATATAGAATACATTATGCACCTTTATGTGGCTAGGTAAGGCTAACCGATAAGCTATGGGTCTGATTCGTTCTAAAATCTAAAAGGGACCACAGTAGTGAGGAGCCAATTTTGCACAAGTAGTCCATATTAATATGCTCCTCTTAGGATTGATTTGAACATACAAATGGTTTCCCACTTTAAATTCCCTTTAAGTTATTTTCTTATCTGCATATACTTTCTGCTGATCCTGGGCAGCCTTCGAATTCTATCGAATTTTCTTTACTTCCCGTTCCATATCCTCTAGCATTTTAGGCCCTAACATGAATTTTTTTCTCAGGGATTTTCCAAATTATAGGGGTCTGACATTTTCTTCCATATAACACTTCAAATGGGCTCATCCTTAGTGATTCATGATAGCCATTATTATAGGAAAACTCCATCAGATGTAGGTATTGTTCCCATTTTACCGATTTTCGCATGACATACATTTGCAACATGTCCTCTAAAACTTAATTTAATTATTCATTTTTCTTGTTCGTTTAAGGATGGTACACAAAGCTTAACTAGATATGCATTCCAAAACCTGTTGTGTTTGTTGGTGGAAAAATTGATATTCTAGGTCCATTTCTGCAGCTTCCTTTATCAATTTCTAAAAATTAAATTCAACTTCACAATAATGAAATTCATATACATAATGTATCTTCCTACTTGGTTATGCAACATGATTTTCTTTTCCTTTTATATGTTGAATTTGAAATTCAAACTGACTTATAAACGCATTCCATATTTATTGTTGCGCATTCAAGGCAGGCTGCTTGAAATAGTTGGTCAAGCTACTATGACCATTTTTTAGCATAAATATTTTCTCCAACAAATAATGGCACGAGACTTTTAACGCATGTATCGCAGTTGTTAACTCCAAGTCGTAAGTGGATTATTTGTGCTCATTGTCTTTTAATTTACGTGACTCGTATGTGATCACTTTTCCTTCCCGATTTAAAATTACTCCTACTTCTTCTAAGCACGCATCAGTGAAGACCATAAATTGTTTATTTGGATCTTCAATGTCTAATATCGGAGTGTACTTAACAAGTGTTTCAAATATTCAAATCTCTGCTAACAATTGCGGGGCAAATGGAAACCCCTTCCCTTCTTTTGTAAGAAGGTAGTTGGACATGATATACATGAAAATCCCTCGATAAACCATCGATAATACCCTGTCAGCCCCATAAATGATCTTATGTCTACCATGATTTTTGGCACCGGCCACTCCATGATGGTATAGATCTTTTCCAGATCAACTTTTATTGCTTCTGCTGATATAAAATGGTCCAAATACTAGATTCGATCTTCATAAATTTTTTATTTCATGAATTTGGCGTATAAATTTTGTTTCTGTAACACTTGCATTACAATGCGTAAATATTCTTTATGTTTTTCCATTTTCTTAGAATATATTAATATGTCATCTATAAAAGTCAACACAAATTTATTGAGGTAAGGATAGAAGACATAGTTTATTAAGCTTAGAAATGTGGTGAGTGCATTGATTAATCCAAATGAAAAAACTACAAATTCATAGTGTCCATAACGGGTTCAAAATTTTATCTTACATAAATCATTGACTTTGACCCAAATTTAATGATATCTTGATCCTAAAGAAATCTTAGAAAACGCTTTTGCTCCTTTCACTTAATCGAACAGATCATTGATGCGAGGTAGAGGGTATCTGTTCTTAACTATTAAATATTTTAGTTTCCAGTAATATATGCCCATATGTAGAGTTCCATCCTTCTTCTTCACAAATAATACCTATGATCCCCAAGGGGATGCATTGGATCAGATATATCCGTTTTCCATAAATTCTTGAAGCTACATTCTGATTTCTATTAGATTGGTATCCTCATCCGATAAGGGGCTCTGGATGCTGGTGTTTCCCCAGGGATTAATTCAATAGTAAAACACATGTCATGTTTAGGAGGTAACTGAGGTATTTTTTCTAGAAAAACATCCACAAATTCCCGTACAATTAGGATATTTTCCATCACAGCAATATTTTCCTCTATGTTGGAAAATCCCACCTGTACTACAAATATCATACAATCCTTCATGAGACATTTTCTTAGCTGTGTAGCAGTGATGGGAAGTAACTTTACAAGTCGTTTAATTCTCTGCAACATTCATCTGATCCTATTCTCTGCTAAATAGCTAATGGCCTTTATTTTACAGTCCACTACCAACCAGTGGTTGTTACACAATAATTTGTCATCATCCCTGCAATCCCACATCTTGCACATTGGAGGGCCTTTCCCATGACCCGTGAGCAGTGACATAACCTAAAACCACTTTCATGGCATCCCCCTTGACAAGGAAAATCATTCCTCTGAAGAAAGTTTCCTTTGAAAAACCCTAAAAACAGATCTTTTGGCCTTGGCGCGACCAACCAATTTAGCCCTAGTGCCAACAGGGAAAATCCACCAAAGAGGGCATGCCAACTGGTGCTTTGTCCTCGTGTCTTGCTCATGCCAAGCTTAATAAGGATGTTTTTTAGAAATAAATGGTAGAATTTTGATTCAAACAAACTCCTGAATGAGTCTCTAAAATGAGTTGGGAGGTTTGGCTCCGGATCTCTATGTAGGGGTTTTCCACCTATCATGGAAGCTTCCTTGAGGATAGGGCCAATCCCACAATTTTAGGGATCCCAACTCACCTTCCACCATCTATATAAGCTTGCCATTTTCCCTTAGCAAGGTAGTCTTAGTAGTCATAGTAGTCTTAATAGTCCTGATAACACTAGAGGAGAGTTGAGCTTATAGTAAGGAGACTATCGCGAGACAGCCTTTGAGAGCCAAGCTGAAGAGAGAGAGCCTTGTCCCATTTCTGACGAGCTTCATTGAGACGTGCTCTGCTGTCAGCCTCACTAAAGGAAGATCCAGCATTAGAGCTTTAGGTTGTATCTTTCCTTTCTCATTTTAATGATAAGCGACTTTCATTATGGTTTCATTCATGTGTCTTTGTTTTTTATGCAATGAATTACATCCTCTCTGATTGATGTATGGTTACATGCTTTAGATTTTACGTTGTGTATCATTGTATCCTTCACATGTGTGCAGGTGTTTAGACGTGTCAAGTGAAAGGATCGTGATCTGCCAAGCGAAGAACGGGAAGCGTCATCCTTTCTTCAACGACCATTGCGTAGCACCTGAGGTAGGCAATTCATTATGTTTTGTCATTTTTGTAACTAGAGACATGCGTCACTACATGTCTGATTGTTGCTAGACCTGATATGGGCTAGTAGGGATCGCCTCTGTCTGCAGAGGGGATATACATCTCCAACATTATGTTGTGTAAGGTAACCGTGATTTCTGATTGCAATCCCATGACATACATATTGTCTCGACAATTTCTAAGGGCAAGTACTCCAAATGGATTGTCATCATTCAAGAGTTTGATTTGGATTTCACCACTACTAAATAGAAGAAATCATTGGTTTTTTTTTATCTTATCTGCTCTCTTCCCACGGAATCTGTTCCATCACAATCCAAGGATCATATCCCGGATGAAACACTCTTTATTATCAACACTCATGATCCATGGTATGGTGACATCATCATGTACCTTCAAACATCCATGTTCTGGTCCGAGTTGACGAAAAATGCTCGACGTCATGTTCGGCATAAATCTCAACCATACCGCATTGTCGGAGATACCTTGTATCATGTCGGATTTGATTCTGTGCTCTACCGATGTTTGACCCTGAAAGAGGCTAAGAAAGTCTTGAATGACTGTCACAGTGGCACCTTTGGTTGTCATATGTCCAGATATGCTACTGCCCAGAATATTCTGTGTGCGGGTTAATTCTGGTTGTCTATATTCAAAGACTGTATCGTCGCAGTTTGAAAATATCATGCGTGCCAATTCTTTCAGCGCAATATGCGTGTGCCACCCCTACCTTTGCATCCTGTCATTACCGTAGGCTCTTTTGCTAAATGGGGCATAGATTTTATGACATGTAACCCTCACTCGGCTTGGGGGCATGCTTATATAATCATTACCATGGACTACTTCACCAGGTGGGCCGAAGCGATGCCTACATTAGCTTCCGATGGTAAGACAACCGCTCAATTCATTTTCAACCATGTAATTACGCCTTTCAGAGTTCCTCAAGCCATTGTCACCGATCATGGCACTCATTTTCAGGATTACATGATGGCAAAGCTAACATCAAAGTTGGGCTTACGTCATGATAGCTCAACGCCATACTACCCCCAGGGGAATGGCCAGGTTGAGGCCGTGAACAAGGTATTGGTCACGATGCTTCAATGAACGATTGGTATTCACAAATCCAACTGGCATCTTCAATTTTTCTCAGCTCTTTGGGCCTACCGTACGTCAGTATAGAGTGTGACTAGATTCACAACTTTCCAGTTGGTGTATGGTCTGGAAGCGACTCTCCTGGTTGAATGTGAGATCCCTTCATTAAATTTGGCCATAGAATTACTACTCGACACTTCCCCAGAGGAAGAACATCTCTTGTATCTAGAACGACTGGATGAAACCTGCCGCTTGGCTGCTATGACTATCGAAGCACAGAAAAAGCGGGTTAAAGCTCATTTTGATCAATCGGTTTCTCCGTGTTCTTTCATTGAAGGGGACCTCATCCTCTTATATGACCAAGAACATTATAAACTTGGAGCAAGAAAATTCTATCCCATGTGGCATGGGCCCTATATCTCCAAACGAGTATTAAAAATGGGGCCTATGAGCTAATCGACTACAAAGGTATTCCTCTGGCGTAGCCTAGAAATGGGTTGTACCTCAAGAAGCACTACACTTGAATTATTCTTGTGTGTGGTGTGTGTACATAAGTGAGTGTTTTCATTTTTGTGCATGTGTGGTGTGGTGTGCTTTGTAAGTGTCTTTCTGCTGATTGGGTCTTCCTGATTATGCAGATGTCTATTTCTCCTTTTGTCGGTTTCGCGGATGGCGCCTCCCGCAATACCAGGAATCTGTCCTTGGCAGCTTGGTTAATCTACAATCTTGTTGGTGAGTTAGTCAATTTACAAGGTGTTTGTCTAGGGCCTACCACAAATAATGTTGCGAAGTATAGTGCCGTTTTGGAGTTATTGAACGAGGCTGTTAACCTCGATATTCATGCATTACTTGTATATCTGGACTCACAACTTGTAGTATTACAACTCAATGGTGAACCCATCAATTTTACAACTGTATCTATGTATTCGTTTACTGGAAAGAAATTTTGATTATATTACATATCAACACATACCCAGGCACGTGAATGCATTAACGGATGTAGTAGCTAACATGGTTTTAGAGAGACATTTATGCAACTTGTAAAAACATCATCATATGTAAAAATATCCATCCATATATATATATATGTGTGTGTGTGTGTGTGCATGTCGAAATGTTTGCAGTTTGTGTGCATCACATAAAATCCAAAAAATATACATGTTTGTTTTAATAATATCTGGAGACAACATGTCTCTCAAAAATGTGCAAATGAAAAGCCTAGATAACTAATCAACATGGTGCTCATGGTAGCATGACACTGCCCACACCAATCCCCTCAGTAAACGATGAAGGCAATTAGGCACCCCCACAGTGTGCCTCTGGTAAGCCAATACGACATCGGCTAGACAAGCGTAATCTGGGATCCCACGCGTGATTCCCTCCAAGTTCTGCACTAGCTCACTCCCCTCGCCACCCTCGCCTTCGGGGTCATAGGCGAGCGGGGTCCTCCGTGCAATCGGTGACATCCCGGCAAGCCTCTCTGGGCCAACATTTTCATACACAGGATTTTTTGTTAGAACATACATGTATACCTAAAAATATCATAAAATACACAAAATCAAAAAGAGTCTTACCTAGCTCCTCATCCCAGTCTTCTCCCTCCGGGAGTGGAAGATATGGGTCTCCCGTGAAGTCAGTACTAGCGTAGGGCCAGTCCTCTATGACGATCAACTGTTTTCGAAGCCATACGAAGAAATCTGGCCTCCATGACATTTGTTGGCCCCCTCCTGATCTGGGAATGAGTGCTGCCCATCGAGCCATCCATGGCTCTCTCAACGGTGGATCGACGACTATCGCCCCTTGGCCCTGGAAGATTGGTAGTCGTTCGAGGATGAACGATACCAAAATAGATCCATACCCAAATTGCTTCAGTTTGGCCTTCTTACACTTCTTAAACTGTAGTTTGATGTTCATGGTTACGGCAGTGGTCCAATCGAATAGTGTTGGGTTCATGCATTCTGATGCTAAGAGGACGTGCGTTTTAGTAGCTTCATGCGGTACTTACAACCTCGCAGCCCACGTAATGGTATGGAGCACCATCCTAAGTGCTAAATCAGGAACTGTGTGGATGTCAACCTTCCCGCTACCCGATCTCATTTGTGCCCCTGGGCACACTCTTTCCATTACCATTGACATTTTTTCACCGGAAGGCCTACTACCTGTCATGATCGGGACTAGACCTCTCTGAGAAAATCCAGTTATGAAGTAAAAATCAGATACTTTGAGCTCCAACACTTGGTCTCGAAGCCTGAACTTCTCCTCGTTCTCATCCCAAATACTAACTAAGTATTGTAGCAATTCAGGTTGTGCCCTGAGGCATGGTGTCAAGAAGAACTTTTTTAAGCCACAATCCCGAAGATCGTTCATGCATGCCTCGTTCTCCATGGCCATTTTGTATTCTTCACTATGTTCCATTTCTTTCCATTTGATCACCATTGTGGTTGTGTATCTGCACCAAAATGGTCACAAACACTTCATTAGATCCCTTTAACACTCAAAAATTTAGTTGATTGGTTCATTTTTTGTTAAAATTAAGCGGAAATTTAGGTTACGCCATTGGCATGATTGTTTTTTTGAAATTCATGCCAACTGGCGTGACCCCTTTGCAAAAAGTATCCAATTGGCACGGGTCTGTGCCCAATACCCACGCCAATTGGGCGACCCCTAAAATTTCAAATATCCCCTTAGGGATCCAAAATCACAGTGGAATTCTATAAAAAATGGATTAAAACAAAGCTAAGGGAATCGCCTCTTACCTAGAAAAATCGAGAACTGAAAAGATGCGCTGGATCGTCCACAATTGTCGTCGTAAGTTCACACAGGAAAAACTAACTATTGATCTCCACAAGAGGTAAAAAGTAAAAGTAAATATGTTTTTACTATTTTAGTCATATTTATAACTTTTCAAGATCAACTTAGGTTTTGAAGCTTATTTTTCCAATATTTTGTTGAAAAATGGGTTTTACACTTGCTTTCTTGTGCAGCAACAGGTTTTCACGCGGCTAGGACGACGATTCGAGTTATATTTTATACTTTTTCGGACTCGGTAAAAACACGAAAAAAGTCACTACTGGAGTCATCTTTCAACTCTTTTATGACTCTCTAAACATGAAAAGATTGCCGAGTCGCTTGTCATTTTGATCTCATTAAATTGGTTGTGAAACGACATCTACCCAGTATACATTTACCCCTTTTTCGGGCTGGGATATATTATTTACAAAAAGGGAATACCCTAGCCTATTGCGAGTAGGAGGTTTTCTCAGACACAATTTTCTACCTTTTCAGATCTGAGGAACTATCTACGAAAAGGGACCATTGGAGTTTAATTTTCCATTGTCTTTTCAGACTCTCTAAACATGAAAAGATGTCGAGCTCTTCCTTTGTCAGACTCGTTAAAACCTGATGACATCAGATTTCGTCGTAATGACGATACTCGATTTCCTCCTTCCTAGGCCTCATTAAACGTACTAGGTTGGATTTGTCCAAAGGACAAACTTATATCACAAGCATATGATATCCCCTTCAAGCTTGTTTTCAAAATTAATTGGGGTCCTCGCCAGAAATGGTGGGGAAAAAATGAAACCAGTATCATTGTCGTGTCGACAGTATGTTGCTCTTGAACATGGCACTTGCCTACATTGATGTTGGGTTGGGGACATCTAATCTCTCTATTTTCTTACCTCCATGGGTTTGGGTTATCCTTTTTTATATCTCATCTACTCTTTGCCTCTTCATCATGACCTCTGATATTTTGATGTCAAATACTTCCAAATCCAGTGTCCTGTCACCGATATGATCAAGAGAAGTTGACCTCTGCAGTTTTCAACCCTCCTCTGATTCTCATCTGATCCTGATTCATAAACATTATGTTCCTATATCTATGATGTGGGAAACACTATGGCTCACCTTCGATCAAGGTCACTTCCTATCGACTACATCTCATTATCCAGGAAGTTGATCTAGAGACTCCCTTTTAGGTACCTTGGAACCTACATGCTTCAATGCCAGGTTCTTCACGTTAGACGTGAGGTTTTCATCATTGGCCTTTGATCGAATGATTCTACGGGTGTTTGACGCCAGCTCACTGTTCACATTCCATGGATTATACCTATAGTACCTTGAGGACCATTTTCGTTATTGGTGGTTCCTCTCACGTCTATTAATGGCTTGCATCATTGGCTGGTAATCAGATGATGTTCTTGCATGTTTGACTTCCGCTCACTTATTCACATGTTGAGACTTGTACTCTGTTCGGGTCGAGATGGAGCGCAAGACCCTAGATTTTGTCTGATGGAATCCAGGTTGTGAATTTTGTGGATTATCGTGATTGGTTATATGACTCATTGATTGGATGGTTGCAACCATACCTGAGTCTATTAACTGATCCTCACTGGATGGCTGCGTCCATACGTTGGGTCCTGATTATTGTATACTCTATTATGGATGGCTTCACCCATACCACATATCATATATTTGAGATATCAGTTGTATTTGTCTATGCAAGTTTTCCAATGGTAGTGTTTTCAGTTGGGCACGCTCTCATAAAGCATTTCACCCCTCTCTCTCTCTTGGGCCTCACGCTTTAGGGGGCATCTGTTACACAATAATTTGTCACCATCCCTGCTATCCCCCGTCCCACACATTGGAGAGCCTTTCTCGTGACCTATGAGCAGTGACATGACCTGAAACCACTTTCATGGCATCCCCCTTGATAAGGACAATCATTCCTTTAAATAAAGTTTGCTTTGAAAAACCCTAAAAATAGATCTTTTGGCCTTGGCGCGACCAGCTAATTCAGCCCTCGCGCCAATGGGGAAAATCCACAAAAGAGAGTGCGCTGACTGGCACTCTGTCCCAGTATCTTGCTCGTTCCAAGCTTAATAAGGATTGTTTTTTAAAAATAAATGGAAGAAGTTTTATTCCAACAAACTCCTGAACGAGTCTCTAAAATGAGTTGAGAGGTTTGGCTCTAGATCTCCATGTAGGGTAGGTGGTTTTCCACCTATCATGGAAAACCACAATTAGGATAGGGCTAATCCCACAATTGTAGGGATCCCAACTCCCCTTCCACCATCTATATAAGCTTGCCATTTTCCCGTAGCAAGCGAGTCTTAGTAGTCCTAGTAGTCTTAATAGTCCTGATAACACTAGAGGAGAGTTGAGCTTATAGTAAGGAGACTATCGCCATACAGCATTTGAGAGCCAAGCCGAAGAGAGAGAAATTTGTCCCATTTTCAATGAGCTTCATTGAGACATGCTCTGCTATCAGCCCTGCTGAAGGAAGGTTCAACGTTAGAGCTTTGGGTTGTATCTTTCCTTTCTCATTTTAATGATAATAGACTTTGATTATGGTTTCATTCATGTGTCTTTGTTTTTTATGCAATGAATTATATCCTCTCTGACTGATGTATGGTTACATGCTTTAGATTTTATGCTACGTATCGTTGTATCCTTTGCATGTGTGTAGGTGTTCGAACATGTCAAGCAAAAGGATTGTGATCTGCCAAGTGAGGAACGGGAAGTGTCATCCTTTCTTCAATGACCATTGCGTAGGACCTGAGGTAGGCAATTCATTATTTTTTGCCGTTTTTGTAACTAGAGACCTCTGTCACTGTGTGTCTAATTTTTGCCAAACCCGATCTGGGCTAGTAGGGATCGCCTCTATCCGCAGAGGAGATTTACCTCTCCAACAGTGGCCTTCCAACCAATCAATGCCCAAAAATAGATCATACGATCCTAAGGGTAAAAATTTTAAATCAACACTTATTTGTGCCTCTCTTATCTCAATCAAGCATGTCGATACATGAGAAGTTACCCATATTTTTTCCTAGTTTCTATCTGTACTAACCAAGGAATTTTAAATTCCTCTTTTTTTAAATCACACTTCTCTATAGCCTTAGGATTAACATAACTCAAACTAGCACCTGGATCTACTAAAATAGATATAGGTTGTTTAAGTATCTTACCTTCCAATTCCACCATTGAGGGTTGAAAGTCTACTTTGCGATCCTCTAGAGGTGCATTAATTTGAGGCATGCTTCTAGCTACCTCTCCCATGACTGATGCTTCCTGCACATTAGCCATGTGCTCCAATTTGAGGTGAGGAAATTTTTTGTAATAGTGTGCATCTTTGCAGCCCCAACGTTGCAAAGGTTGTTTTTTCACTTAACTAGCTTCAGGTCAAATAGAGGCTTCATTTTACTCTACATCTTCCTACCACTTAGGTTTCTGATGACTTCTAACCATTGTCTTGTTCATATCAGATTTCAATGAATTCTTGAAATTGACATGTTTGGTATGTATGGAAGTTGGGTACCTTTTTTGTCATTTCCTCAAAGGCCAATTTATGTTGTTTTCCTGCTATTTAGACTGCATATAACACATATGAGCCTTTTGTAATGTCTTTTCCATACTTTCCGAATTGCCTAATTCAATTCATGCCTTCATGTGTGCTGGAAATTGACTGTGAAATCTTTGTACCTTGCCCTTCTCTTCCCAAAGATAGAGAACATACCTCAACAAGGACATAAATTTCACAATATATTCCTCCATCATTAGATGTCCTAAACGTAGGATGGTGAACTCCATATAATTTTCATCATAAAATTGCTTTGTTAATTATTTACTTTTGAAATGTTTTTTAAATTATTCTGAGGTGATACTTTGTTCTTCAATCACATGTGCAAAATTAACCTCCTCCCCCAATAGGGTGGCCTTTCCCCATAATTAATAGATGGTTAAAATTGCTCATAGGTTACTATTATACTCATACACCAGAAAATACTAGTTCATTTCAATCACCCAAGCTTCAACTTCTTCCTCCGCCTCTGCATTGAAGGATGGAGGTTTTATTTTTTGAAAGTCCCCTTATAACTCCATTTTTTGTTTCTTGGCCCTTTCCAAATTGGCCATTATGCCTGATTCCTCCTCATCATGAACCCTAATCCTCTGTTGGGTATCGTTTTCTTCTAAATTGTCATCAATAAATTGTTGTTTCTCCCTTCTCTCTTGAGTCTCACGTTCAAGACTTGGCTAACTTGTTCTATGATTCTTCCTGTTCGAAAGGATGTTCAAGATATTTTCTTCTTCTTGCATTAATATCTTAGTATCAATCCACATATGAACCATTTCAGTTTGCATGTGTTTCACAGCTTCCAAAATTCTTTGAGTTTGTTGTTGTTGTTCTAATTGGTTTTTTTTGGTGATGATGGTTAATTCTCAACTTTACCCAGATTTATGCATTCATTTTTGGTCTTGGTGTTGACCGGTTTTCCCTAGTGGGTTTATTCAACATCTGGCCTCCATATCACCTACTCATTGTAACAGATATTTTGTTTACTTCTTCTGCAACAATTCATGCACACGCAATACCCGCTCTGATATCAGTGTTGTGGCATGGAGCTCTGATACCATATGTTACCTTTTACCTTACCCTTAGCAATCATCATAACTAAATATTTATTGCAGGATTTATATGCAAATAAATACATTTACGAGATTTTATTAAATGGTATTAATTTAAATTTTCCATCGATTCATTCCAGCGTACTAAAATTTTGGTCATCAAACATACTCAACCCTCGAGGTATGACATGTTACATATGTTAAGGGTTAATTCATTAAGTTGATTGTTGTGTATTTTAATAAAGCATAAAACCTTCACAATGGGAATTATATCGAAAACAAATTTTTATATCATATATAACTTTGGTTTCATGTTTGGAGGTGAACAACACAATGATCTGAGTCTTCTCTGAAGCTTCAAGATGGAAAACATGGTGGATCCGTTGGGCGATAGATGGACCCTTCCTAGCCTTCGATCTAATTCCAATCAAATGGCTGATGTTGCCCACGGGTTATTTAGGGTATTACCACCACCCATACCCTTGGCCTACTACTCATTTTCTCTTGCTTTTATCGGTCTTTCACTCTGCAACTCGTCAATGTATTCCAACGCAAGATATTGACTTAATTATCTCATGCCTCATGAAAGGGATCTATCTGGTGGAAGGTTGGAATTTAATAAGGTAAGTTACTATGCATTTATCTCTATAATATTTTGCTTGAACTATCTTACCAATTGTTGACTTACCCAAACCACTTATGCATAGGTACAATTTATTCTACCATATTTTCACTCCACTTTCCCTTCTCCTTTGTGAGGGTTTTAACCTGTTTTCATTTTCCATGTAAATATTGACTTACTTTTCTTAGTTACTCTTGCACAATTTGGGGATAGTATCCTCAGTATAGTTATTCCAGCATTCATCTGGTTGTTTGGTTACCATGACTCCTCTGAGAGTTGGCTCAGAGATTTGGGTTAGTCTCAGATGGTTTCATCATCGATATGGGTTTGATGGAAGTTGACTCCCTCGTTAGGGCTGTGATTCTAAAATGTTAAGGAACTTTCCCTTCCTGATGTTCAAATGTTATATAACTAGAACAAAGGAAATTACAGTAGTGAAACTTGTCATTTTATTTATCCTTTCGAATAGTCGAACGCAATAGTTGTTCCAGAATTCTAATTTTGAATGTTTAAGGGCGCATCCTCTTTCCATCTGAAGTTTTTTCGGCTTTTTAATTAAGTTATGAGTGAAGCTCCAAACATGGTTTCCATTGTTTATTGTTTAAATTCATGAGAAAACTTGTTATAGGTTACATTTATATTATGAGAGATGCCCAGACATGGCTTCCACTATTTGTATTTATATTTTTAGTAATGCACAGACAAGGATTTCACTATTATATTAATGATTTTCTAATGCCTGAACAAGGCTTCCACTATTTATATTTAAATTTATACACAATGCGTCAACCATAATTTTCACTATATCTATTAAGAAATGTTTTTTTCAACATAATATGTGTGTGTGTGTGTGTGTGTGTGTGTGTGTTTGTGTGTTTTAACACTTAGGTTAGCAGCATGCATGTTTTAATTTCAAATCATGATAATGTATAGTTCCAGAACTAGTTTCTTTACCATGATTCGTATGGGATTATTATCAGTTCATAATTTCTTTCTTATCACTATTTGTAATTACCATTCCCTATAATATTTTCTAGAGATCATGTGGGAGACTTCTTCTCCTGACACCAATTACAGTACCAGTTTCATGAACTAGCAGACCTACTGGTTGTTTATGTGTCATATGTTATACTCAGTTTGGAAAATTAGTTATTGATGGAACCTTATTACAAGTTTTCCTCACAGTTACTATGGGTTTCTACCTAACTGTAACTTATCCATAATAGAATATTTGATGAGGGGTTCCCCCTAGGTTGGGAAAAATGTCATGGCACTCAACTTTATTGTATTAGGCTTCACACCAGAATTAAGATTATTCCATCATAACATGGAAAATTTTAGGGGCTAATATTTGCAGGTGGGCTAATTTTCCATGGTTTTTCCAAAAAAAAAGATTCGCCAATTTCCATTTTTTCTAAAAGATATTCGCCCATATTTTATAATATAAAATTATTTTACATTAAAAATCACCAACCTTATATAAATACTATATTTAAAATCAATAGAAATTTGAATAATATTACAAATATATCAATAAAATTTTTATAGTTTGCATATCAGGGCCTAGTGAGATTCGCCAATTTTTTAAACTTCAAGATAATTTTCCATCCTTAAAATTTTCCCACAACCCAATTTCAATAACAAATTAATTTTGCCAAAATATGGGTATGGGTGGCCACCTACCTATTCCAATTCGACACCCACCACTTTTTCTTTTAGCTTTTCAGTTTCCTTAATTGTAGCACAATTCCCTATTTTTAGCAGTTTTTTGGGTCCTTAACTTCCGGAACCGTTTTGAGGCCGTAGACGACATTTTTTGGGAAAATCAAGAACAACATGGGTCATTGAACAATGTTCATCACTCAAAATTTGTATTTATCATATAGATATTTCTAACGAAGTGTTTTCCGCGTCAAACTGATATCGTATGCCAAAGTGACGTCCCCGGGAAGTTTATAAACCAATTTACCCAAATGGGGCCCATAGTTTTGGCGCTTCCTCTCCTAGGGTTAGGTTTTTAGATGTTTATGGTTTTCCATTGTTTCTAAATATTAATTAGGCCTCTAAGCCTCACTGTAACAAATTTCATAGGCTTGTAGCCACCACATCTCTTCGCAAAGATAAGTTTCCAGTGCCCTAGCTAGTTTATTTCCACTCTATATGTAAGCATATTTACGTTATTTGCATATTTTTATTTGTGTTTATATTTGTATTATATTTTGTTCTTTCATAAATGTGGATCAGTGGTATGAGAGTGGTTTTCTCTTTCTTGATCCTTCTTTGCATGTCGCCAATAAGCTCGAGGTATAAGGAGTTAGGGCTCGATCTGGTTGAAAATTTGCAAGATCAGCCTCTCAAACACCGATGGCCTGCGATGGGGGAAGAAAATAAATATGAGGGAGCATGATATCCTATCAATATATTGCTCGATGAGGCCCTTGAGAAACAAAGGAACATGATGATGGATAAATTTTCCCAGATCCATCAATGACTACCCACCGACAGCGCATCTGCTTCCGGCGGCCACTCTGGAGGCACCACTCCCTCTAAGGTACAAGTAAAATTTGACATTCCCATATTTTAGGGCCAAAGAGATGCAGACGTCATAAATATATGGTTAAATATATTAGAAGGATATTTCATGGTTCATCACTTTTCTAATAGGGAAAATATTACTTTTGCAGTCCTTAAAGCCACACCCTATGTCAAGGACTGGTGGGAAACCTACTATGAGAAAAAGGAAGGGAGGGAACCCTCTTTATTCTTAGCCGCACCCACTTGGGATTCTTTTCGAGATGCCATCAAGGAGAATTATTATCCTGTGGGTAGCTATGAGGAAAAGTACATACAATGGACTACGTTGTGGAAGCAAAGGGATCAAGATGTGCATGAGTTGACGAATATGTTCCATACCCTATGCAACAATTTTGGTGTCATAGACTCAGAGAAACATTTGGTGATGAAGTATTGCAGTTGTCTTCACAGATACATTTAGGAGGAAATGGAGTTCCTTGATATCTTGTCGCTTGGTGCAACATACCAATATGCTGCCAAGATTGAGAATAAGTTCAAACAAAAGAAGTGAGACTTTGGATCTGTGAATTATAAGTAAGAGAAAGGTGACCGAAAACTGCAGAACAAGGGACAAAGCCAAGGCGGGGCAGCTTAGGACAACCCGCCAAAGATACAAGAAAAGAAAAAGACTGCGAAGCCAAAGAAGGACACAAGAAAGTGGTGTGAGTTCCATAAGAGCTCTTCCCACAATGCAAGTGAGTGTCGGGTCAGACATTCACTGGTGGCCGAGCTGAAGACTTATGAGTTGGATGCATTCTCAGACTATAAATTAGAACCTGACAAGCGTAATGAAAAAGGGAAGCAGATTATTGATGTGGAGCCCAACACAACCATTTCCACCATGAATATCTAGAAGGACAAACCAGAAGATCCAGAGGAGGGGGAACGCCTCTTCCATTTCCAGATGTGGGTAAAGGGTTCCCCAATACAGTTCATTATCGACAGTGGGAGCCAAACGAACCTCTCTTAGAAGAGGTCTTGAAGTGGCTGAGATTTTTCACTACAACACACCTGGAACCGTACACAATGGGGTGGCTTCACCAAGGATGTGATCTCCACGTCAACTAGTAGTGTTGTATTCCCTATAGCATCAAGCCCTTCACAAATGAGGCATTATGTGACATTTATCCTCTTGATTTTTCTGATGTATTATTAGGCGACCCATACTTGTGGAAGAGACATGTTGTGTATGAGTGTAAGCCTCATGATATTATTTTTACTTTGGGCAATAATTTGTACAAGATACCAAAGGTAGCACTGCCTACCACCATCTCTTTGGTTACTACAAAACATTGTAGTAAGATCATTTCCAAAACAAGGAAATTTGTTTTCCTGATGATACATCCTTAGGGTAAGAAGAATATTGTGGCCACCACCTCCAAATAGGACTCCTCCGTACGGAAAAAAGTTATGGACAAGGTCATGGAGGAGTATGGGGACATCTTCACCTCACTCGTAGGGAGTTTGATCGTGTTGCTGCAAAAGAAGGATGGGACTTGGAGATTATGTATTGAATATTGGGAACTAAACAAGATCATTGTTTGGAATAGGTACTCGATCCCACGGATTGATGACCTTCTGGACCAACTCAAGGGGGAAAATATCTTAGCAAGATCGACTTGAAGTCCACGTGTCACCAAGTACCAATCAAAACCTCTAATGTGTGTAAGAATGCCTTCAAATCCAAGGAGGTCCTTTTTGAATGGTTGGTCATGCCTTTTGGGTTGACGAATGCTCCCACAAAATTCATGAGGCTAATGGATAACATCTTGTGGCCATTCACCAACTCATTTGTAGTGATGTACTTGGATGGCATCCTAGTCTTCAACCAGACTTGGGAAGAGCACCTCAACCACATCCGACAAGTCCTCCAAACACTACAACAACACAAGTTGTGTGCCAATTCAGAGAATTGCACTTTTGGCATGAACCAGGTTTTGTATCTGGGATACATTATTGATGAGTGGGGGGTGCAGGTGGATCCAACCAAGATCCAAGTCATTGAAGATTGGCCAACCCCAAACAATCTAATAGTGCTCCGCAACTTTCTAATTCTTATCAATTTCTACAATAGGTTCGTGTTGGGATTCTCTCATAACACTTGGCCCTTGAGTCAAGTCACCAAGGGAGGAGCGAAAGACAAATTATTTTGGTCTGAATCTCAACAAAATACCTTCGTAGAGTTGAAACATCGCCTCTATTTTGCACCAGTACTCACATTATCATACTTTAAACAACCATTTGAGATCGAGATAGATGCCTCTAACTATGCTATTGGGGCAATTGTTACTCAACAGGGGCATCTAGTGGCATATCACAATGAGACTCTTTCCAAAACAACCTGGAAGTATCCATATTATGACATAGAGATGTATTCCTTTGTACAGGATTTCTGACAATGGAAGAATTACATTTTAGGGAAGGAAACGATCATCCACACATACCACCGATCCGTGTAGTTCGTATAGACACAACGAAAATTGCAAAACGATCGCCACCAGAAGCGGTCCACATACCTGCAAAAAAATCATTTTAACATCAATTACAAGAAGGGTAGCACCAATAATGTTGCAGACTACCTATATTGACCATCGATTGTGGCATTAACCACTGTAGTCAATTCTTGTGGGAACGAGCCTTCTGATTGGCCACTTCTCTAAAAAAGTGATCCAGAATTAGGCCGCACATACAAGACTCTCTTAGAGGGTAAGCAAGTTCCAGATGTTCACCTCCAAGATGCCCTTCTATGTCAATTGGGACACCTTTGTGTTCCTTCAAGTGAGCATGCCAAGATGATTTAGGAAGAAAACTATAGTCAGGTCGCTTGGAATTTCGGGGTCGAGAAAAAAGTGGCAGTACTACAGAATTATTTCTATTGGCTGAACCTGTGATAGGATGTTGAGAATTATATCAATTCCTACACTAACTACACCATTGGAAAACCCACCATGAAGAAACAAGGCCTCTATATTATGTTGCCTACCCCTAGATTACCTTAGGAATCCAGCTCGATGGATTACATGTTGGGCCTTCCTTCAACTAAGAATGGAAATGACTTTGTTTTTGTGGTCATCGATAGATTCTCAAAGATGGCCATTATGACCACCTGCAAGAAGAATATCACAACAAAATCCACTACTAAACTCTTCTTTGAATGAGTGTCGGTACACATTGGGATCCCATAGTATATCATCTCAGATCGAGACAGTAGGCTCCTTAGTACATTTTTGTCCAACCTTTGGTCGATGTTGGACACCAAGCTTACCAAGTCTACAACTTTCCATCCCCAAACTGATGGCTGGACAGAGGTCCATAACAAAATGATTGTATGCATTATGTGCATGTGCAACTCAAAGCATCCACACAAAGTGAAAATCCTCCATAAAAGTGAAAATTAATCCTTGATAAGATCGTCTCCCTTATTCTTCGATTACATATATTCAAAACCAGTAGTAGATAAATTTGGCCACTCATTAAAAACAATCCGAAATTACATTATTTCTTGAATTTACAAAATAGAATATAGATACCAAAAAAATCTTATGTTTAATAATAACTAGAGGGTGACTGTTAAGAAATAATTATATTTTCAAAAGTTCTGATACCTCAAATTAAATGAAATAGATGTGTAGTATCAATCCTCTTGTAAACTAATTGTCTATCTTCTTCACCACCAACTAATTAATAAGAGACAATTACAAACACATAAATAATATAACACAAAAATTGTAACATTTACATATACTACCATCCAAATCCAAACAAATAAACACACAAACCACTCAAAACATCCAAACATGGACTTACAAAGAATTCAAGGAAAGCAATGCAAACTAAATTAAAGATAGAATGATATATTCATGCCACGTAAATAAAACATAATGTGAATTTTGAATTTAATCTCAAAAATATACATAATAATGGTAATCTAAAAATGTTACATTGCTTCGCTCAACTCGAACCAACTTAGATCCATCTAACATTGGATCTATCATGCACCGAGGGTGATCAAATTCCTCGAAGGGAAAACCTTTCCTCAAGCTCTAGACTCCAAAAAGAAGGTTTGCACCTCAGGGATTTGATCCCTCTCACCTCTCAGTGCATGATAGATCTAGTGTTAGATGGATCTAAGATGGTACAAAATAAAGCCGAACTTGGTAGCCATGTGATATGCAATTGGAACATTGTACTAATTGTTTGTATATTTTATGATTCTTTGTTTGTTAGCAATCCCCTTTAAAAAATATAATGAAAATGGTGTGTATGTAAGTGTAGGAAGATAACGTATTTTCTGAGTGTTTGTTTGTTAGTACTATTAATTTCATAAGAGACGGTTTTAAATAAATTATTTTATTTTATTTTATGTCATTTTGTAATTAAAATTTTTATTAAAATTAAATAAAAATATATATATTTTTAAATGAATATTTTATGTCCAATTTTTTTTTAGTTTAGCTCACTAAACATTTGAATATTGAATCTCATAATTTATGTCATACTTCATAATACACGTATAATTAACCTTATGGTAATTTATAACAATAATATTACATATAAATAATATGTACGATATAGATATATTATTTTAATTTTTCTTCGCTTTAACAAGATGTTATTGCATAAAATAATTGTAATTTAAAAATTGGTTGCAATATTAATTGATTTTTTACCCAAATTAGAACTATTAGGTTGGTGAAGGCTTTTCATTCCCTTCTATAAGAATTTATCTATATTTTGGTTTGGAAAGAAATTATATAGTAACTTGCTATTCATAAGATTGAATAGAATAGACACCATTCATCATATTTTTAAAATTTGTGGATATTATACAATTAATATTTTTTAATTTAAGAATTTTTAATTGATCCTTGTTTTTAGATATGGTAGAAATGAAAATCAAGTGGGCTTGCAATGAGCTAACTTAAACGACGTAAAGTTCAAAGTATTCAAAAAGTAAATGTGTTTTCCCATTTAATTTATTTTATTGATCCGCATATTTTATGTGAATTTTGTCAATAAATAAAGCATTCACAATTAATTTATTGTCCATGAAATTTGCATTATAAAATGTGTTGCTTTTGTAGTTTGACCATCAACTCATACTTTCATATTTTTGTGCAATTCAACCTATAATTTAAGAAGAAAAAACAAAAATATTGTATTAAATAATTTTTTTCTTATTAAGATTATTTCATCTTCTTTCTTATAATGTTAAAGTTAGAAATAAGAAAATTCCTATTTATTTGAACTATTTCAACATTTTCATTTATTTAATTTAATTTATATATAATTTATTATAAAAAAAATAAAGATAATAATAATAGTATGTTGATTTTTTTTGTGATATTACAAACCCTTTCCTCTTGTATATAAAATTTATTATAAGAGAAAATAATAAAATACTAGGTTCAAAACTCCACTTTGTATATAAAATTTATTATAAGAAAAAATAGTAAAATAGTAGGTTCAAAACTCCACTTTGTATATAAAATTTATTATAAGAGAAAATAATAAAATACTAGGTTCAAAAGTCCATTTTTTTATTATTACTAACGTGGTTTTCCTCTTTCCACCATTTTTCCTCTTTCCACCATTTGTTTTTCAGATTTGGGTACTTTTAGTGTAAAACATACCTTCATTTCTTTAGCGATGTGGGTTTTCATGGGTTTTCCTCTTTCCATCATTTTTTTTCTTTGCTTATGCCCAAATTTTAAGATTTGGGTACATTTAGTGTAGAAAATACCTTCATTTCATTAAGATTTGAGTACATTTAGTGTAGAACATACCTTAATTTCATTAGGGATGTGGGCAAGAGAACTTCTCTTGTTCAAGAAAATAAAATAGGTCTATCTGGAGGTTTCTTGCAACTTCTAAGATTTGGGTACATTTAGTGTAGAACATACCTTCATTTCATTAGGGCTGTGGGTAGGAGATCCTCTCTTGTTCAAGAAAATAAAATAGGCCTATCTAGAGGTTTCTTGCAACTTCTAAGATTTGGGTACATTTAGTGTAAAACATACCTTCATGTCATTAGAGATGGAGGCAGAAGATCCTCTCTTATTCAAGAACATAAAATCTCTTGTTCAAGAAAATAAAATAGACTTATTATGACAAAATTCACAGTGCAAGATTTTCCAATATTATGACAAAATTCAAAATGCAAGATTTTCTAATATTATAACAAAATTCACAATTTTATGAAAACTGTAATATTGAAAAATAGAAACTGTAATTTGAACTAGGTTTTCAATATCATCTCATTGTAATTCACATTTTGTAAATATCAATGACATAATATTGAACATTCTTCATATGATAAACCTCCCTAAACATGCCACAGCCTTTTCCATTAACCCCTCTATTCCACTACACCATCGGAATCATCCAACCATCTCAACTTGCAATTAGAGACAGTTACACAGTTTATTTATTCATAATGTAAATTACAATAACGATAATGAGTGAATAAACAGTGTGACAATCTCCAACGGCAGCTTGTAGTTGATGAGTCTCTGATCTCCATTGCCATGAATCTTCATATTTACGTAAAATAAAACTCTGTGCAAGCCTCCATTGGTTCATTCGTTTCATTAAATTTGTCACCATTCATCATATTTTTAAAATTTGTGGATGTTATACAATTAATATATTTTAATTTAAGAATTTTTAATTGATTCTTGTTTCTAGATATGGCACAAATGAAATTCAAGTGGGCTTTCTATGAGCTAACTTAAAATCAAGAAAGTTCAAAATATTCAAAAAGTAAATGTGTTTTCCCATTTTATTTATTTATCCATATTTTATGTGAATTTTTTCAATAAATAAATTATTCATATTTAATCTATTGTCCATGACCATCAATATTAACATGACTTGATATGCTAAAAATACAGTAAATTAAAAATATATTTAATAATTGAATAATACATTTAGTGTAGAACATATCTTTATTTCATGAGGGATGGGCAAGAGACCTTCTCTTGTTCAAGAAAATAAAATAGGCCTATTTGAAGGTTTTTTGAAATGGTATATTTGGAAGTTTCTCGAAATGAGGCTTTTAGCTTTCTTAAACTACCTAAAGTTCAAAGTATTCAAAAAGTAAATGTGTTTTCCCATTTAATTTATTTTATTGATCCACATATTTTATGTGAATTTTGTCAATAAATAAAGCATTCACAATTAATTTATTGTCCATGACATTTGCATTATAAAATGTGTTGCTTTTGTAGTTTGACCATCAACTCATACTTTCATATTTTTGTGCAATTCAACCTATAATTTAAGAAGAAAAAACAAAAATATTGTATTAAATAATTTTTTTCTTATTAAGATTATTTCATCTTCTTTCTTATAATGTTAAAGTTAGAAATAAGAAAATTCCTATTTATTTGAACTATTTCAACATTTTCATTTATTTAATTTAATTTATATATAATTTATTATAAAAAAAATAAGGATAATAATAATAGTATGTTGATTTTTTTTGTGATATTACAAACTCTTTCCTCTTGTATATAAAATTTATTATAAGAGAAAATAATAAAATAGTAGGTTCAAAACTCCACTTTGTATATAAAATTTATTATAAGAAAAAATAGTAAAATAGTAGGTTCAAAACTCCACTTTGTATATAAAATTTATTATAAGAGAAAATAATAAAATACTAGGTTCAAAAGTCCACTTTTTTATTATTACTAATGTGGTTTTCCTCTTTCCACAATTTTTTTTTTCAGATTTGGGTACTTTTAGTGTAAAACATACCTTCATTTCTTTAGCGATGTGGGTTTTCATAGGTCTTCCTCTTTCCATCATTTTTTTTCTTTGCTTATGCCCAACTTCTAAGATTTGGGTAAAACCTTCATTTACGAACCATCATTTACGTAAAAGAAAACTCTGTGCAAGGCTCCATTGGTTCATTCGTTTCATTAAATTTGTCACCATTCATCATATTTTTAAAATTTGTAGATATTATACAGTTAATATATTTTAATTTAAGAATTTTTAATTGATTCTTGTTTCTAGATATGGCACAAATGAAATTCAAGTGGACTTACTATGAGCTAACTTAAACTCAACAAAGTTCAAAATATTCAAAAAGTAAATGTGTTTTCCCATTTGATTTATTTATCCATATTTTACTTGAATTTTGTCAATAAATAAATTATTCATATTTAATCTACTGTCTATGACCATCAATATTAACATGACTTGATATGCTAAAAATACAGTAAATTAGAAATATATTTAATAATTGAATAATACATTTAGTGTAGAACATATCTTTATTTCATGAGGGATGGGCAAGAGATCTTCTCTTGTTCAAGAAAATAAAATAGACCTATTTGGAGGTTTCTGGAAATGAGGCTTTTAGCTTTCTTTCCATCCCTAAAATGAAATGCTGAACCATTTAATTTGATAGACAACAACTACATTTTGTGGAAGATTTTCTGTGTAAGATTTTCCAATATTATAACAAATTCATAGTGTAAGATTTTCCAATATTATGACAAAATTCAGAGTGCAAATATTATGACAAAATTCACAGTGCAAGATTAAAATTCACATTGCAAATATTATGAAAAAATTCACATTGCAAAATTTTCCAATATTGTGACAAAATTCGAATGCAAATACTATAACAAAATTCACAGTTCAAGACTTTCCAATATTATGACAAAATCCCAATGCAAATACTATAACAAAATTCACAGTTCAAGACTTTCCAATATTATGACAAAATCCCAATGCAAATACTATAACGAAATTCACAGTTCAAGATTTTCCAATATTATGACAAAATTCACAGTGCAAGATTTTCAAATATTATGAAAAAATTCACAATGCAAATATTATGACAAGATTTTCCAATATTATGACAAAATTCATGCAATATTTTCCAATATAATGACAAAATTCATCTGAACCTTGCTTTTCAATATCATCTAATTGTAATTCACATTTTGTAAATATCAATAGCATAATATTGAAAATCCTTCCTATTATAAACCCTAAACACGCAGCCTTCTCCATTAACCACTCTATTCCACTACACCAACGGAGACATCCAACCATCTCAAATTGCATACTTGCAATTAGACACTGTTACACAGTTTATTTATTCATTATGTCAATTACAATAATGATAATGAGTGAATAAACAGTGTGACGGTCTCCAACGGCAGATTGCAGTTGCTGAGTCTCTGATCTCCATTGCCGCCCGATCACCATATTTAGGTTCCTTAAAAGCCCCATTGGTTCATCGGACTTTCCATTGGTCTTGTTATAATTGCAATATTTGATTACGCACCTACTTAACTCTCCCTCTCACCGGCTAGCAGGTGAAATTGGAAGATAATACGCAATTAATTAATTCCATGAATACCCTAGTATTACGATCAAGCCTAAATGAACTGAACTCCATGGAGTGCAATTCCATGCATTCACTATTATTGCTGTCAAGCCTAAATGAACTCCAGTGGAGTGCAATTCCAACTTATCATGCAACTCCAACTGCATCTGCATCTGCATCTATTATTGTTGATGTGCAATTCCAACTCCCGTCAAATTGCAACTTTTTTTGATGTGGAGACGGAAACTGCAACTGCGTCTATTATTGTTGATGTGGAGACGGAAACTACAACTGTTGTTGGTGTGGTGTGGAGGTCGGTGCAACCGCATCTATGGTTGATGTGGACGGTTGAGGTCGGTGGAACTGCATGTGGACTGTTGCGGCGTTCCGCTTCAGACGGAACTGTTGTTAGGCAAACGCTCAGACACGACATTTACTAATGTAGTGGTCTGTGTCAGTTATTTCTAAAATGCAAAATGCCTTGTCTTTGTTAGTAATTTTAAAATGTATTAATAAAATATTTCGCATACACCAAACATGAATCAAAGTATAAGTATTTGAATATTAAAATTAGCAATTGTACCATATGTTGCAAAGGAAATGTTGTAAAGCAATAACATAGAAAATAGTACAGAGGAAATGAGTAGTATAGAGAGAAAAATATGTTATGTGATTTAATTGAATATTTAACTTATAAATATGAATTATTTTATTTTTAAAAAATTATAAGTTTGGAGAATTGTTTGGATAAAAAAATTGGATTTTTTATAACTTAGTTAGTAATATAGAGATAATGAGTAGTATAGAGAAAAACATGTCATATGTTATGTGATAAAGAAATTGGTTTTTTTATAACCTAGTTAGTAGTATAGAGGTGATGAATAGTATGTTATATGTTATGTGATTTTAATTGAATATTTAACTTATAAATACGAATTATTTTATTTTAAAAAATTATAAGTTTAGAGAATTGATTGGATAAAGAAATTAGTTTTTTTATGACCTAGTAGGATATAAACTAGCAGTCCCAAAAGGTCCAAGCAAATAATAAGTGAACTTTGGTTTGGAAGATTCAATTTTGGATGATGCAATTGTCTTTGAGCTTCACATCAATGATTTTTGTGATTGTTGTGTATCACATTTTTTTTTAATAAAATGGTGGTCATAAATCTGTATGTTTTCATAGTACATCATAGATCACTTTACTCAAAATGATAATGCAACATAACACATAAAAGATTGTATCCATGAATTTGACAATCTTGGATAGATTTGTCCGATTTAACTAAACATTTACCTATTTGTTAATGTAGAAGATTACACACATAATTTTTCTTTTCTTTTTGGCATATTATTATTCTATGTTATACGTTATATGTTATATGTTATGTGATTTTAATTGAATATTTAACTTATAAATATGAATTATTTTATTTAAAAAAATTATAAGTTTAGATAATTTCAAGGTAACCCACACCCGCAGAGCTTGGAGAGCTTGAATATGAGAAGCGAGTGAGAAAAATTGCGAGCCACAACCATGATTTGGGTATCTCCACCCTCATAATGCAGTTGATTTTCATGGAGGCGATTGTGTTTATTCTGCAGACGAAGATATGGAAATGGATGGAAAGTGCGTGGAAGCAGATCTGGCGGCCCTGGTGAGCTTTAAGTTTCACATCGTCGAAAACAAATCTGAGATCTTTAATTCTAGGAGCGGGAACCATTGCTATGCTGGCTGGGAAGGTGTAGAATTTGATTTCTAGAACGAGCATATCGTGAAGCTCGAGTTACAGAACCACGAATCGAGTAACAACACTATGTACATGCAAGGAACTCTATCTCCTTCCTTGGGAAACCTCACTTTCCTGCAAGTCGTGGTGATCAATGGATTCAAGGAGATCAGGGGATTGATTCCCACCATGATCGGAAATATTTCACATCTAAAACAACTTTATTTTGACAACAATAAGCTCTCCTACCTATTTCCTCCATCCATCAGAAAATTATAGATGCTAAAGACAGTTTCCCTGAAGAGAAACCCCCTCTGCAGCTGAATTCCTGATTCCATGGGCAATCTCTAGTGCTTAAAACAACTCAATCTTGCCAAAAATCGTCCGTCAGGCACCATTCCACCATTGATAAAGAATCTCGGGAGCTTACTGTTCTTGGATTTGAATGATAATCTTCTTTTCGCCGTAGTTACTTTGTTGTGAATCTCCAAGCCAAAATGTAATGGTAATTTCAGTGGCAACTGTAAATCCAACTAACATCTATTCAATTAACTTATTTAATAACTGTATTTAATCTAAGGGTAGAAATTCTTTCAATCATCTAACATTAAAATCAATATTGCACAATCTTACAGATAGCATCTAAAAAAAATATTTTCAAATAATAACAATTTAAAACCTAATTATTAAAAAATTTTAATTCTTATTTTTATCTATAATATATATATATATATATATATATATATATATATATATATATATATAAACCTTTATTAAAATCAATTACCATCGTAACCTCACCTCCTCGTATTGTTTCTTTGGCTCTTTTAAACATGGAATGATCATGGCCATGACTAGAAAATGTCGAACTGCATGGAAATTTCACTTTCACATATAATTTTAACTATATATATATATATGACTCTAATAAAAATAATAATTACATATTTATGTAATTATATTAATCAATCTAATAGAAATGTGAGTTGTAATATTAATGAATTAAACACATATTTAACTCTAAATATATGTAAGATGTAATATCAATCAATTAAAATATATAAGTTGTAATATCAATCGATATATATATATATATATATATATATATATATATATCTATATATATATATATATAATTCTAATAAAAAATAATTACATATTTCCATAATTATATCAATCAATTTATAAGTTGTAATATTAATCAATTAAATAAATAGAACATTTGAGAAAAGATTAATGATGTTTTATAATAAAATTAATTAAAATTAATTAAATATAATTAAATATATGTATTTATTTTAGTTTTTTTATTTTAATATATATTTGAGTTTTATTTTAAAAATATTTACAAATCTTCCTTACATTACATTTTCTCCAACATTAAATTATATTGTAAAATATATTTTTTTAATGTAATTGGAAACATTAATATTATTATTGTATCTAATAAAAGAAAGTCTCTGATTTAAATCTAGCGAGTTTGGTGTCATGTCTCCAATTTTTTTTTTCTTATCACCCATATTGTTTGTTAGTTGTATTATCATCGTACCTCTTGGCTTCTTATGATATTCCTCTAGTACTATTTTACTTCTTATGATATTTCTATAGTACTATTTTATGTTTAGGAATTACTTCCGATGGAGGATGCAACAATGTCTAGGTAAATCGATGCTCCAAGAACTTGGAGTTGTATTTGTTTTATCTTCATTAATAATCCTTACACCCTTAATAATTTTCATTTTTGTATTTGCTGATCTATATTTTACTTACCCTTATTAACGTAATTCTAACACTTTAAGTTATACCTAAGCCTAAATGGGTTTTTACTATAATTGTTCCCCAAATGTTTAGTATCACTTATAAACTTAATATACCCTTATGTACATTTTCTCCGTAACTTTTGAATTACTTATGACTTTTATAGTTTTGAATATATTGGTGTCCCAACCTTTTTATTTCGTATGGTTTTTCTAACTTGTTCACTTAATCCCAAGGTTCAATATACAATTATGAATTTCATCCTCCCTTTGATGACGTCTTCTATTCGTTGGTTGCCATCTATCGGAGGCCATGTGACAACCTCCTCCCTTCACGTGGTCTCCACAAACATCGAGACCATGAGTTAGGATGTTGCATCATCCTAACTCACCAACAATAACAACTACTCATTTTACTTACCCAATGCCTATCCCAATTTCCAATGACTCTGGTATGTGATTCCATTGTAAATTTTAGATTATGGAAATACCAATTTATTTGTACTATTCATATAGTGCTATTAATATTTTAGAAAACCATTTTTTGTTCTATATTTTATGATAGATTTAAACTAGTGTATTGTTGTACTGGGTTGGATTACTATGCTTCTAATTATATGAATTAGTCATACGTAAGCATAGGTTTAGGATGCCATTTTCTTCCTTCCATGTTCAAGGTTGTTGTAGTATTGTCTACTATTCCGTGTAAACCTAGTTATTCACATCATGGGTTGATTATATTTCCTTTTCCACTATGCAACATTCTTCAATTTTGGTCCCTTTCCTTTATGTATTCTTTTTGTTGATGAATTTATATGCAACTTTGTTTGCATGTCCTCTTTGTTCTACAAATTATTGGCTAAGGTGCATCAACGTTACAAGGTTCTTTTCCCCTTACATTTTTAGTCTGTTGACTGTATCCTCTCATCTTATTCATGTGATTATCATGACATAGTGATTTTGTGAGAATATGTTCATGCTAAAAATCCATTTATGTTTATAAATGTCATATTAAAATTCCATAAGGTACTCATATGGTGGCATCCAACATTTTCCATATTAGTACATCACCTTACAACAAGCATAGGTAATGCTTGTACTGACATGCTACTAGAATTATCTTTATCACAACTTCATTTTTTGTAAAATTATGTGCCACTTTTTCTCAATACCTTACTCAGCTTACACTATTCAAGAAATTATTTCCCTTTGTCCTTTTTGTCTCCTCCCTCACAATTTTAACGAGGGTTTTTGACATAAAACATCTTCATGGACATCGCTCTCATATTTTGTTTGATTTTTTATTTTTTATTTTTGGTAGATTAACCAAAAGGAATTACAACCATTTACAACGAATCATCAAGTAAATAATCCTAGACTTTTAGGGTTATTTTAGTTACAACACCCTTCCCTCTTCCTTAAACATATATATTTAACGTTTTATAATTTTATCATTGTACTATTACTTTATTTCATTTATGTTTTTCTACACACATATGTCATCCGCATCACCTCCAAGCGTTTATTTTATCCCCTACATGGTGCGCCAACATATCAATTTTGGTATGTAAGGATACCCTAAAAATAATTTAATCACTACAATAGATTTTATTCCAATTACTCATAACAAAGTTATTTCACTTATTATTGCTTTGTTTCTATAGAAGTTTATTTTCCTCCTCCTCTCATAAGAAGTTGTAATATTCTATTTAGCTATAGTCGAGCTCATAGGCCACAGTGTTCAATCCTTTAGCTCTAATACAATTTGTAACATCTCCCTAAATTTTTCATTTCTTTTGTTACATTAATTATTCACCTTTATATAAATTGTAACTACAGTATTAGCCATAATATGAATAAAGGAAAACACAATTCTTGTTGCTTTCCATACTTTATCATAAGGTTGTTATTTTTTAATAAAATTAGAGCATTAATCCTAGGTTGAATAATGATAATCAAGTTTTATATGCATATCTTCTTTTAATAATTCCAATGTGTGCCATCAAGACTATAATATATGTATATGGTGTTGGGTGATATAGGTTGTTGGCTTAACTTTTCCTATCCCGTCGAAAATGGAATTAGTATTGTAATCGTTAGAATTTTGGCTATGAAAGTAATGAGAGCACAATATTATATGCAAGGGGTAGTAGTACTTTATATGATCTCAGTTCATTACTGTGGTCAGGAGCTCATTATTATAAGGTATAATTTTTATCTACCAATTGTGTAATTACCTTAGTAATTAATGTATCCACATTTATTCATGAATGAGGGAGTTAACTACACTTGTACCTATGATTTCAATTGTAGTTGAGATATATTAATTTCATGTATTAAAGACCTACCTATTCTATGTTTCTCTAGAGTATTCTATGATATCTAACACACTCTGCCCAAGACACCTAGTTACAGATCCGACATTGATTATCGAGATGATCTAATGAACACCTTGAATTTGGGATTATATGGGTAAATACCCCGAGATATCAAAAACCATCCATCTCATTCACATTTTTTTCTTTGGTCGACACTACTCGGCTCCCCTTCAAACCCTAACCCTAGATTGAAGCTGAAATTTCTTAGCGCCGAAATTATGGGAAATTTTTGTATCACTTTGTTAGCCAAACATAGAATAATCCACACGTTGGACAAGGTTTCATAAGGTTCTCTTTATCTACAACCCCCATTTGCAGACTGGGGAGCATAGTTCCCTCACGGTGGCATGACTTGTTGGAAAAAGGTGCAGTCCACTATGCTCGTTAACTTCCAGGTGAACTGGGTTCTTTAGTTGAGGTTGTTATTATTATTTTTGCATTTCCTTTCTATTACTGAAATTAAAAATTTCCTAGGTTATGGCACGGTGAAATGAGTCTTTTAGAGTATACACTACAAGGTAAGGAATTTTGAACTCACCTCATCGTAGATTATTCCAAAATAGGTGTTTCCATTACTTGTTAATGACCTCTAGTTGTCATTGTTGCACGTAAGTTCTCAACCAGACATATGTCTGTTATAACTTGGATGGGAATGAATCTCTCCATATATTTTTTAGTATTTAATGCATACACATCCTCTTGGTTTACTCTACAGGTTCCATTTAATTCACTCAACATTTCATTCTTCTTTATGACCTAGATATTTTTGGGCTCTAGGGTTAAAAATAATTTTGTTCTTAAGCACTAGGTGTTTCAAGGCACATGGAAATGTATAAGTTTTTTGTACCATAGGTGGTATTAGTTATATAAATATCTTACCCTAGATATGGATAAATTCACACTTCCTTTACTGTATTGGTGTAGCACTTTTCCTATAAATGATGACTTCTCAGATCTCAATGTTTAAGAAGGGTTACAGTTTAATTGTATTGTCCATAAAATTTGGTATCGATATGGAATTTTATATGTGGTGGGTTCATTTTGAATGTTCCTATTTTGGACAAAAATAATTTATTTCTTGTATGTTATTATAGTTATAAATTATTCAGGGTTGATGAAACCCTTGATTACCATGTCGATTTTCTTGGTTTATTTCCAACTATCATATAATTGTAACATTTTCCTGTTAATATACAGTTACACGGTATGCATTGTTTTCTACTATAATTACATAATATTACAAAAGAATAACATAAATTATACTTATTTGAGTAGTTCTTAAACATTCTAGAAATTCAACAAGGAGAAATAACTCTCCACCCAACCAACGAGAATGAAAATTATGTCTAGGTCACCCCCAAGCCCTTTCAATTATCGAACAAAAAACATGCAATGACCTCAAAGTTCAGTAAACAAGAAATATCGTCACTGGGAGCATCCTTCCCACCTTAAAAACATCTTGTTCAAGGTTTCTACACTGACTTACTCTCTCTTCCTTCCTACTATACGCCTTTGATACTTTCTTCCTTTTTCTACCCCCTTGGATTTTCCCACTGAGATCTTTATCTCTACAGAGTGAGAGAGAAGTAATTTTTTTGAACTGTCTTGCAACTCAAAATCTCATTTTAGATATTTTAACATGAATTCAAAGACTTATCATGATTCATTTTTTTAATAAAAATAATTAAAAAGGACTTTTAACATTTAAAGTTTGCCTAGGCTTTTTCACATACCCCATCATTTACTAGTTCTTTGTAGTAAAAGTACATCATATATTTTATTTTCACTTAGGGGTGTTACAGAATGCGTCTCTATATGACATTGAAATATTTTATTGCAAAAATTCATTTATTAATATTTCATTAAAATGTTACATATCAACTTCATATTAAAAATTAAATGAATTACACATATCTCCCTTGTTAAAAATTAATTGGATTTTTTTTCTTTGAATTAATTTTTTCCTTCTAAATGATTTATTATGTCCAATGAATTTCTCGTTGCGGGATTTCTATGTGAAATCAATATTCACTCTAGTGAATTAGAGAGCTTAAATTTCATCCTCCTCTCACATATCCAGGTTTGACATGTGGATGGTTGGAGGTGGACCTCAAAATATCCATGGGCCTATCCCTACAATGAATGTCACAATTCATCATCGTGCATTGACTATTGAATTTATGGTCAAGATAGGTTGTGGTTAGTACATGGTTCGAGTCCCCGTTGGTATCTCGTACTTTTCCGTCGTGCTTTGTCAGCCACTATGCTTGGTGTAGGGTTCAAATCTCTGTCAACAACCCATGATTTTCAAATTCTCATGGTATCGATAATTGTCATGATCTGTTCTTGATCGTCGTTCCTGATCCCTACTTATGTGTTTAAACCAATGCACCAAAGAACCTTATCTTGATACCACTTCTCATCCAAGGCCTTCTAACCTATTATTAGCCTATAAAAACTCCATAAGCATAGCTCCAAAAACTATAAACCTTTGATTTCATAGTTACACATCAAAACAAACATATATTTTACACAGGATCCCAAAAATCATAGATCTTCTATAGAAAAAACAACAAGGCAATTTCAAGAAAAAAATTAGTAAATTTCATGGATCCTGAATCTCTGGAGTCCGTGAAACGTCAAAATGGATTTTTTCATCCATCATCCACTCATCTACTTCCCATTTTTTCATGGTCTTCTCAACTTCACCTCCTTTCCATTTCAAAGTAGTAACATTGCCAGAGCCGAGCCTTGAATCTCATAGCTTTTCTGACGATAAAAATTCGAGCTTATGAGGAAGCATCGAGACAATGGCACCAATATTTAAAATTGTACTCGGGAACAATGACGGTGAGGGTTGTCGCATGGAGTAGTAACTGTCGATGTTAATGTCGCTATGGTTATAAAGAAGATTCAACAGAATGTCTAACATGGCAGCATCGTCGTTGTTTTTCTCTAACTCCACGTTGACAACAAGATAGGCTGAGTTGGTTTGTTTGGACGAACACATTTTCAACGAATTTTCATAGTCACATAAATATAACAAGGAAGCTGAGGCGTTACATTTAATTCCTGGGTCTCCGTATGTAACGAAGAATTCCAAATTTTACACTGAATTACACAAAGTGATAAAGTTTTTAAGGCATGTAGGGTCTTCGTAATCTCCTATACACTTGTAAAGAAACAAATATACATGGGTGCATGCAGCTTCCTTCAAAATTATTACCGCACCATGCTTTTCCCCATCCTCTTCAATTTATTTGGTAATTTGAAACAAATGTAAATGTTGATGGTTGTATTCTATTCCCATTAAAACCATTGAGTTTTATTTCAAAGATTCGTTGGAGCATAATGCCAATTATCTTTGACAATAGCTTAAATATTAATCAAATTTGTATTTAATTTGATTGTAATTTGAAGAATTTTAATTTTTGTTTAATTTTAATGTAAATGTGAAGTATTTGGGATTTAATGATCGGAAAAATTATTAATTTTCTAACTCTAACTAACAGTTGGTGTTCACATAGCAGGAGCCTTTATAATTTTTAAAATTTATATATTATATATAAGCATAGTTTTGTGGTCACCCACCCACTTAATTCAATTCATTCATGGTAGAATCAACTAGCTCTCCAATAAGAACTTCTATTTATTCCCCATCTTAAACTAACTTTTTTATATCTAGGCCCTCAAACTGGTATCATATGCACATATATAATATAATTGTTAGGGATATATATAGATATATGTTGTGTGTGTGTGTGTGTGTTTGTGTGTGCCTTTATTTTGAATAATTTAAGGTTATTTATGATGATTTTCATTATGGTAAGTAGTTTTTTATTCTTTTTCAAATATTAATTAATTTAAAATCTAAACTGATAGAATATATACATTAGTAGTTTTTTACAGTAAAATTGGTTTAGTGGACATAAGTATATTTTCATGCAAAGAAGGATATCACATATATCAATTTGGTGTTTATTTATTATATAATTTAAATTAATATATAGAAGGCACCTCAAAGAGAGTATGTGTGGTTCTCTTTAATATTCTAATGCTAAATGACAGAAAGGAAGAGATATTTTAAGGGAGAGAGTAATTGTGGTAGAAATATTTGAAGGAAGAGATGCAGAGGTAAAGAGAATAAGTGGGGGAGAGAAAGAGGGGGCAAGGAGAGATGGGAAGATGGATAAAGAGAGAGGGACTTAGGGTGGAGTGGAAGACAAAGGTGGAAGGATGTTGATAAAGGGAGGGAGGAAAGGAAAGAGGGAGAGACAAAGATTGGGGGAGTGGATGGCGAGGTGTATTGTTGTGAATGAGGGATTGAGTGAGGGGTGAAGGGATAAGGAAAGAGAGGGAGGAAGGTGGGGAGAGAGAGAGAGAGATGCGTGGGAACGAGTGAAATATTGAGGGGGGGTAGAGAGAGAGAGAGAGAGATAAGTGGGGAAAAGTGAGAGATTGAGGCAGAGAGAAAGGGAGAGAGTCGAGATAGAGAGATAGATAGATGAGGAGAAAGAGGTCTAATGTGAGAGGTGAAGAGTGAGTGAGAGAGAGAGAGGTATGAGGTAGAGTTAATCCCCTGGCTCCTCCCACATAGTACAAGAATATTAGAAGTATAGTCGCAAATGTGTCGAGTGGGAAGCAGATTGAGGAGTGCAAGGAGTGGATAGGGATGATCAAGGAGTGCTCTTCTAGATTTTAAATCTATGCTTTCATAATCTAACAACTAGGTAAAAGTGAGATCATCCCATTCTATGAGTATCTTTTTGGTATCATATCCACATATAAAATGCTTCAATTTCCACCTTAGTTTCCACTTTAATCATTAACTCCATATATTTTACTTGATTATTACCTCCCACATCCCCCACTCCTCCTTTTGGCATTTGTTTATACCTCTTGGTGCAATTGCTAGTTTATAGTCTTTTTTTGTTTTACATGGATACTCAAATATTTTATATAAGGCTTACATTAAAGAATTCTTAAGAAATATAAGAATTACACATTTCCATCAATCAATTAAACAAATATAACATTTGAGAAAATATTAATGATGTTTTATAATACAATATATTAAATTTAAGTAAATATAATTAAATATGTGTATTTTTTTTCTTTAAATAAAAATTATTTTTAGTTGAAAAATATTTTAAAAATAATTACAAATCTCCCTCACATAAAATTTTCCCTAACATTAAATTATATTGTAAAATATACTTTTTAATGTAATTGGAAAACATTAATATTATTATTGTCTCTAATAAAAGAAAGTCTCTGATTTGAACCTAGCAAGTTTGGTGTCATGTCCCCATTTTTTTTTTTCTTATCACTCAAATTGTTTGTTAGTTGTATTATCACCATACCTCTTAGCTTCTTATGATATTCCTGTAGTACTATTTTATGTTCAAGAATTACTTCCGATGGAGGATGAAACAATGTCTAAGTTAAATCGATGCTCCAAGAACTCGGAGTTGTATTTTTTTTATCCTCATTAATTATCCTTACACCCTTACTAATTTTCATTTTTGTATTTGGTGATCTATATTTTATTTACCCTTCTTAACGTAATTCTAACCCTTTAAGTTATACCTAAGCCTAAAAGGGTTTTTACTATAATTGTTCCCCAAATGTTTAGTATCACTTGTAAACTTAATATACCCTTAGGTGCATTTGTTCCTTAACTTTTGAATTACTTATGGCTTGTATAGTTTTGAATATATTGGTTTCCCAACCTTTTTATTTCGTATGGGTTTTCTAACTCATTCACTTTAATCCCAAGGTTCAATATACATTTATGAATATCGTCCTCCCTTTGATGAAGTATTCCACTCACTCGTTGCCATCTTTGAGAGGCCATGTGACAACCTCCTCCCTTCATGTGGTCTCCACAAACCTTGAGGTATTGGAGGTATGGTGGGGACCACTCGCAGGTATGCCCTTTTTCACTTCTCTGGTTTGGAACTCGAATTCTCTGAGACTCTTTGGTTTAATTTTCTAAACTTTTTTTATTGACATGCGAAGGTTGTCATAGATACTCCTCTTTGTGATGAGGGTTTCAGTGGTTTGCGGGACGATCCTGCATCCCCTATCTTTCACAGGTAACCTATGTTATCAATTTACCTCTTTCTACTGACATTTTTTTCAATTTAATCTTTTTAAAAAGTGGTTCAGAGTACTAGTTTTAGGTTTGGCAATAATGGTTTTCTAAATTGGAACAAGTCCAAAAATGAGCCATCTTCATGGTATTTTTGCATCCCTCCTTCACGTAATAATATTAATTTTTTTCTTATTTAATATCTACCCTTGTTTGGTTTGTTTCCTAAATTTATTGAATAAAAAGTATCATTACTCACTAAGGGAATTTATATGCGCAGAATTCCATCACTGATTCAGCTTGTTCAGGGTCTACTTTATGTTAATCTTTCCTTCCAAATTTCTAAGATGAGTAATTTCTTTTACTGATGTCAATCTCGAATTTTAGCACGACTGTGTTTGTATTTACGCAGGTCCAATCGAACTTTGATAGTTTGGTTTTTCCGTCCAAACTTGTACATAGCTTATATTAACTTATGGTTTCCTACATCCAGATTAGTATAGCCCTAAATTAGTATTTCATATGTTTTATACTTCTAAAAATATTGTAAAATGTCTTTATCCACGTATTAGAGATCTCGTTGTATAGGAGTTCCTTGAATGCTATTATCTTATTAATTAATGTTTATAAAAGAGTTATTTTTTTTCCAGATTTCCATTTTTGTTTTATCTACTGTCTTTTCTGCTAAATTAAATTTTCTATTCATGAGTTAAGTAGGAACTAGTATTGATCTATGTGGGACATTTATAGCCCAGTTTGGACATTAAATTGAGAAATGGAAGATACCCTTTATCCTCATCTTATCAAAATAATTTTATACAATTTTAAATGTCGTTTTCCTGTTTACATTTATGACAGTCAGTAGAAAAAGTATCATACAAATATTTGTGAGGTTTTGGATAACAATTACATTCCCAATTTCACCGTGGGTTATATTATTTAATGCTCTATCATAATGTTGTTTCCAGCTTTAAAATTATGAAAAATATTTTTTTATTCATCGATATTTCTTCATGTGTAACTATTCAACCTGGCGTTAGTTTTTGAGGCTTCTGACTTCTGTTTTCTAGTTTTAAAAATAGAAAATAAATGGAATATTGTATCTCTCAAAAGAGTATTTGTACTTTAGTAACTGATTTTCTTTCACATAATACCACTAATAATAATATTAGAATTTTTGCGATAACCTATACTCATTCCAGTAATTCTAATACAAAATTTTTGTATCGTTTACTACCTTAGTATTTATGTAATCATGATAGCATAATTTTTTGTCTTAAGAATGTAGAGGTTACATGAGTTTATATTTAGCTCCCCTATTGGGAGATTCCTTCATGAAAATTATATTTCTATCCTTCCTTATATAACCATACAACTACTCCCTAGGATTTCCAAATGGTTGTTAACATTCTATATGATATTAAAGTATTAAACTATACCAAAAATATCACCAACATCATAAAGACTTGAAATAAAATTTTAGAATACATTAATGGTATTAGGTTTGCATTACAAGACTACAGAAATTTTACTATCTCCAACTCCTTAATGGTGGAACCAATACTAAATCCTACATATATAGCCTTGAGAAGTCTTCATTCCTCACTAATATAAAATAGAATTGAATATTAAAATTGATGCATGCCTGTTATCAACTCCTCATTAATATGAAATAGAATGAATACAAGTCTGTATAGATACAACATACCAATTGTAAAGACTATTTTCCTCACATCCACGTGATTCTCCTCAAATCTCTCCCTCGATTAGACATCAATTTTTCCAAGTGTTGACAACCTCTTGTCAAACTAGTGAAGGAAATTTTAAGACAACTTTCCCCAGAAAGTTTCCCTCAGGGCATGCTGTTATTCTGGGTTGTTGTTTCCCATAGCCTAGCCTTTTATTTTTATTTTAACAATTTTTTTTGTTTTAAATCTCACTTTTCTTCAACTTTTTTTTTCTTACATATTCCTAGTAACTTTCCCCTTTACCGAGGAATCCTTAGATATTTTTCTTCTATCTAAAGTTTTTTCAATTTTATTTCTCTCCAAAGGAATTTTTTTTGGATAATTAGGGAAAGTATGAAATTCTATCCTATCCTCATGGATTAGAATTTCGGATCTCTCTATACTCCGTCTTTTCAATTTTGGTATGAATTTTTCAATTGAGGTTTGATAGTTGTTGTTATAAGAAAATTTTGCTAAATTCAAAAAATCCTCCCACCCTGTGGGTCTATCCATTACATAAATGTGAAGCATATCTTCTAATATTTGATTTGTTCTTTTAGTCTACCCATAAGTCTCAGGATGATAGGTTGTGCTAAAATTTATTTTTGTTCCCATCCCTCCAAAAACAAATTTCCAGAACGTTGATGTGAACTTTTCATCCCTATCATAGATGATCACCTTTGGTATCCCATGAAGCCTAAAAAATTTCTTCATAAAAACATTGGCCACTTGGGTTTTCCCAAAGGTAGATTGCACCAAAATAAAATGTGTAGCCTTGTCAATGTGTCCACTACTACCATAATGGATTCATGTTGATACTTAGTCCAAGGTAGTACTATTATGAAATCCATGGATATCACTTCCCACTTCCATTCTGGAATTAGAACGGGGGTTATCAACGCTATAGGGTGTTGATGCTCCACCTTCACGTGTTGGCACTCTAAACATATTTCCAAATAATCATTTGTTTCCTTCTTCATTCTAAGCCAAAAATAATTTTCCCACAATGTTGTCACCATATTTTGGTAGATCAGATGACCTGAGTAAGGTCTATTGTGGTATTCATCCATTATCATCTGTTTCAAAACATGTGTGTTAGGAATGTACAATATTTTTTTATAAATAATTAATCCTTTCGGATTTATGGTATAACTCAAAATTCCTTGTTGATGTTCTTTTAGATGTAATTCCAAATACTGGGGGTCCTATTATAGGAATTTATGAACTAGTTCTTTGAAATTTGTCTTAACATTGCTACTTGTGTAAGATACAATTTGATGGGAGTGTCTACTTAAGACATCTGAAATTCTATTTTCTTTTCCCTTAATATGTTTGATTTCCATGTCAAACTCAATAAGGAAATCTAACCATATAGCTTTTCTTGCATTCAAATTTCACTGGCTAAAGAAGTATTTCAAGATAATATGGTTAGTCATTAACACAAATTTCTTACCCAACAGATAGTGTTGCCACATTTTTAATGCATGTATGACAACATCTAATTCTAAGTCATAAACTGCATAATTTTTCTCATCTTTTTCAACTTCCTAGATTCATAGCCTATCACAACATTGTCTTGTAGTAGCACTCCTCTGAGTCCTTCTAGACAAGCATCAATACATACTTTAAAGTTTTTTGTTAGATCTGCAATTTTTAGGATTGGGGCAGTTGTCAATTTTTGTTTCAGCCTCTCAAAGCTTTCTTGACATTTGGTTGTCAACTCAAACTTCAACCCCATTTTCTCTAAGGAGGTAATGGGATAAGCTAATACAAATAATCCCTCCAAAAATATTTGATAATACCTTGTGATACCCATGAATGAAAAATTTGTTGATACATATGTGGGTATTGGTCAACTTAAAATTGCTTGTACCTTTTTTGGGTCTACTGCCAACCCCTCCTTTGAGATAACATGTCACATTCAAGTTCAAATTTGTGAGATACCCATTTATATTTACCCCTCCTTCCATTTGGTTCCTGTAGCTAACTACAACAGCCAAGAGTGTTGAAATATTTTTGTTTGCATTTTACATGTTTCCACTATTTTTGGACTAATATAGCTTAGAATAGCTCCAGGATCAATTAAAAAAGACACAAGTTGGGTGAAAATGATACCTTTGATTTCGAACATAGTTGATTGATGTTCATCCTGTCGGTCTTCTAATGTGGTGTTGATTCATGGAGTGATTCTCGCTACATCATTCACTGTGGTTGCCTCGTGCCTTGCTTGAATGTTTTGAATAGCATTAAGGTTGTGTGGATAATACCAGAAAAAGAGACGTTCTACACACCTCCAACATTTCTATGTTTCCTTTTATTTTACTAGTGTGCCCCATTTGTTGTTGTCTTCCATGGGCTTGGATCATGTATGGGATTGGGCTGGCTTGTTTTCCCTAACATTGTTGATTTTCCTTTACTCTACCAGGTTTTAAAGTTATCATTTAGTCCCTTAAATTTCTGGTAGCACAGTCAACCTTTTGCTGACAAGTTCATCCATACTATTTGGGTTATCAAACTCAATTCCTTCTTTATATATTGTGGGCAAGAAATTTAAGAACCTATGTAGCTTCACTTTCTCACCTCTTATATATAGTACATAACAAAGTAAGTTTGTGAATTCCTTTATCCCTGTCGTCATATTATCTTTCACTAAAGTATCAGGATTTAGCTTCTGCTACAATTCTTCCAATGAGAATATCTTCTCATCCAACAAGTGTATAATTTTGGTCTCTTCCCACTAAACAATGGTCTTACCTTGCAAATCGTAAACTTCCAGCCTTTCCTTTAGATTGCTTCCATACTCATATACCTGGAAATATTTAACCATATTCAGGAGCTAAGCTTTTGCATCCTCTTCCTTTTCTCCATCAAAGGTCAAAGGATTTCTCTTGCTTAATTATCCCTGCAACACCTTCCTCTTCCTGGATTTTGAGTCTTCTCTCTAAGACTATTCCCCACTCTCATATTTTTCTGAATTTTTTTTTGTCTCTTTTCTTTTCAATCTTTCCTGTTGCCCCTCCTGATGACTTGATTTAGAGTTTAATTCTCTTATCAAACTCTCTTGTGCATTTTTGGATTGCAGTATACATTCATTGCTAGTTCGTAGCTGAACCAATTCCTGCTGCAAATTCTTGGTAATTCCCAAGATCTAGGTGTTAGGATCTGGAGGCGCATCCTCCTCCCCCAGCTCCATATACATCTCTTCTCTTCCTGTTACTACAATGAATGTAAATCAGTTTGCACTTTATATCTGCTACACGTTCAATAATTATCATTAATCAATCATTAACATAACATTCCACTCATCATCTTTTTGTAAAACAATTTTAACTATAAATTTAAAATTTTCAGACAGTTGAATCTTCGAGTGTTGAGGTCCATAAGCCTAGTGTTTTAACCTAAGCTCTGATACCACTTGTCATGTCCCCAATTTTTTTTTCTTATCACTCATCTTGTTTTTTAGTTGGATTATCATCGTACCTCATGGCTTATTATGATATTACTGTATTACTATTGTGTGTTCAAGAATTATTTCCGATGGAGAATGCAACAATGTCTAAGTTAAATCACTGCTCCAAGAACTTGGAGCTGTATTTTTTTTATCTTCATTAATCTTCCTTACACCCTTACTAATTTTCATTTTGGTATTTGGTGACATATATTTTACTTACCCTTCTTAACGTAATTCTAACGCTTTAAGTTATATGTAAGCCTAAAGGGGTTTTTACTATAATGGTTCCCCAAATGTTTAGTATAACATAAAAATTTAATATACCCTTAAGTACATTAGCGCCTTAACTTTTGAATTACTTATGGTTTGTATATTTTTCAATATATTAGTTTCCCAACCTTTTTATTTCATATGGTTTTCCTAACTCATTCACTTAATCGCAAGGTTTAATATACATATATGAATACCGTCCTCACTTTGATGGAGTCTTCCACTAGTTGGTTGCCATTAGTTGGAGGCCATGTGACAACCTCCTCCCTTCACGTGGTATCCACAAACCTCGAGGCATTGGAGGCATAGTGGATATCGCTCATAGTATATCTGTGGTCAACAAGTGAGAACGCAAACCATAATACTATACTTACCTTTTTCCTCGTCGCTTCAACCCTTGACCACAGGAGTGTGGCCGCTATGGCTGAGGATGCTTCTTTGCCGCTTGCCCATCCTTAAATGTCATCTACATGCTGCCAAGAAAATTTCACCCTTATGCATGGATTCTTTGGAATTGTTATTGTGGGAGGCAGAAGAACTTTTTGTAAATAATCCATGGCTTATACCTTTTTCTAATGCTCGTTGTTTTGTGGATGAAATGTAAATTTTTTTGGGAAATCATTTGTGCAGGGAACTTCACCACTGCCTTAGACCTTTCGTTTACCCCCTGACTATGAACACACTATGTGTTTCCTTGCACGTGCCTGAATCAAATGCTACACTTTCAAGAATTTAGTTTCCTTGAGGTTTCTGTGAGTAGGTAATCTCTCAACCCAGTTTCGGCTAGTGAGAGTTACATGTTCATTTTTTTTATTCTTTCCCATTTCTAGAGAAGTTCTATCTCTGTGAGTACTTGAGTACAGGGTTTCTATTCTCTATAACTCATGGGTTATGGGTATAAACTCAATTCATTTTTTTTTAACATTTCAGAGCATATAAAAAGCCATAAAATGTGGGTTACAGGTGCGACATATGCCCCGTATATTTTTATCTATTCTTCAAGGGAAATAGTTGCGTAATGTACTCTATTCTTCTTTTCCTTTTTGTTAAATTGATTATATCTCTTTATTAGCATGTGTATTGACCCAAATAAGGGTTCATTATTTATTTACAGGGTTTTTGAAGAAAGCCCTAGATTTTGGCTTCTCATTCCAAGGTTTCCAAATATATCGAACACAGTACCTTCTAGGAATTTTAACTTGGCAGATGTTGGAAAATATAATTCAAGCTACGCAGACTAGGTATGAGCTTTTTCCCTTCTCTAGTTTGGAACTCAAATTCTATAAGACTCTTTGGTTTAATTTTCTAAAAAAAAATTATTGACAAGAAGAGGCTATCATAGTTACTCCTAATTGTGATGATGGTTTCAATCATTTAAAGGATGATCCTACATCCCAATTCCTTCGTAGGTAACCTATGTTATCATTCTCCTCTTCTATAGGAATTGTCTTCAATTTACTCTTTTTACACAGTGGTTTAGGGTACTGGCTTGAGGTTTCGCACTAATTGTTTTCTAAATTGGAGCAAGTCCAAAAATGAGCCATCTTCGTGGGATTTTTGCGTCACTCCTTCAGGTAAAAATATTTCCCTTTTTCTTGCTTGATATCTACCCTTGTTTGGTTTGTTTCCTATTTTGATTGAATAACAAGTATCATTACTCACTTAGGGAATTTATATGCACAAAATTACAGCACTGGTTCATCTCGTTCAGGGTCTACATTAAGATAATATTTCCTTCCGAATTTCTGAGATGATTAATTTCCTTTATTGATGTCAATCTATAATTTTAAGAAAAATGTGTTTGTATTTACGTAGGCCCAATCAAACTTTGACATTTTTGTGTTTTCGTCCAAACTTATACATTGTTTCTACTAACTTATGGTTTCCTACATCCAGGTTGGTATACCCCTATCTTTCCATAATTCTGGATGTGATAAGCACCTATGTGTTTATACTCCTAGGCATTTGTTATGATGGATCGTAGCTTGAAATTTCGGCGCTAAGCCCCAAATTACCAGGGTGCCTTTTTGAAATATTATTTGTAGATATTCGACTTCTTGAGTGTGATTGTATACTGTAAAACAACATTTCGGTATTTAACATATTTGAGTATAATACTCTGGTGATTTTGTTATTATCTCTTTCCTTTTTTATAAATTATTATCATTCTTAAGCCCCATAGCCTTATACATGAAATTTTCTTTGGTGATTTTGGTGTATGACTTAGTATTTCATATTTTTTATACTTCTGAAAAGATTATAAAATGTGTTCATCCACGTATTAGAAATCCCATTGTACAGGAGTGACCTGAATGCTATGATATCATTAATTAATGTTTTTAAGAGAGTTATTTTTTTCTAGATTTCCCATTTTTTTATCTACTGTCTTTTCTGCTAAGCTAAATTTTATGTTCATGAGTTAAGTAGGAACAAATATTGATATGTGTGGGACATTTATAGCCCAATTTGGATGTTAAATTGAGAAAGGGAAAATAGCCTTTATCATTATCCTATCAATAGAAATTTATACAGTTTTAAATATCGCTTTCCTATTTACGTTTATGATATTCAGTAGACAAAGTATCGTAGGAATATTTTTGAGGTTTTGGATAACAGTTAGATTCCCAATTTCATCGTGGGTTGTATACTTAAACGCTCTATCATAATGTTGGTTTAAGCTTAAAATTTTTGAAAAATATTTTGTTATTCATCAAGATTTCTTCATGTGTAACTATTCGACTTGGTTTTAGGTTTTTAGATTTCCAGCTTCTGTTTTCCAGTTTTAAAAATAGAAAATAAATGGAATATCCTAACTCTGAAAAGAGAATTTGTACTTTAGTAACAGATTTTTCTTCACATAGTACCACTAATAATAATATTATAATTTTGGCAATAACTTCTACTCATTCCAGTAATACTAATACAAAATTTTTCTATCATTTACTCCCTTCGTATTTATGTAATTATTATAGAAAAAAAATTGTCTTCAGAATCTAGAGTTTACAATAGTTTATATTTATCTCCCCTATTGGGAGATTCCTTCCTGCAAATTATACTTCTATCAGTCCTTATATAACTATACAAATACTCCCTAGGATTTCGTAATGGTTGTCGACATTCTATACGATATTAAAATATTAAACTATACTAAAAGCATCACGAATGCCATACATATTAAATAAAATTTTAGAATACATACGCGGTATTAAGTTCGCATTATAGGACTATAGAATTTGTACTACCTCCAACTCCTTAAACGTGGATCCAATACTAAATACTACTTATATAGTGTTGAGAAGTCTTCATTCCTCACTAATATAAAATAAAATTGAATATTAAAACTTATGCATGCCTCTTATCAACTACTCATTAATACAACATAGAATGAATATGAGTCTATATAGATACCACATTCTAATTGTAAAGACTATTTTTCTCCCATCCTCAGATCTCTCCCTCGAGGAGAGATCTCAATTTTTCCTAGTGTTGACAACCTCTTGTCAAACTAGTGAAGGCACTTTTGAGCCAGCTTTCCCTAGCAAGTTTCCATAACGGAGTCCCGTAATTCTTGGTTGTCGTTTCCCATAGCCTAGGCTTTTCTTTTGTTTTTTCACAAAAGTTTTATTTTAAAGCTCTCTTTTCTTCAGGGTTGTTTTTCTTACCTCTTCCCAACAACTTTCCTCTTTACTAAGGAATCCTTAGATATTTTTCTTCTATCTAATTTTTTTTCAATTTTATTTCTCTCCAAAGGAATTTTTTTGCAGAATTTTGGAAAGTATGAAATTATATCCTATCCTCATTGATTAGAATTTTGTATCTCTCTATACTCTGTCTTTTCAATTTTGGTATGAATTTTCTTAAATAAATATCATATATATAAATTATAAATCCTCCAACATCATAATTGTTTCATAGGTCGACATGTTATTTGTCCTATCTAAAATAAAAACATAACAACTGTAAATCTTGGGTATTACATTTGGTTAGACCACTAATCAAACTTGATTTTTATTTTTACCCGCCAAGGTTTCTATGGTATTGGATGGTGTTGTTAGAGTTGTGTGATTGCTTATATATTGTGTTCATGACTATGTTTATTTACATTTCCTTTTATACATAACAATGATTTCAATCCTTGCATTAAAACTGTTGTTTCCTAGGTGTGTGATCATGGTTGCTTGTAGCAACTTGAGCCATGGGGTGGAATAAATACAAAGGAAATATCCTAGACCATGGAATTGGTAAATGTTTGCTGCAAGAAAAATATATTGAACCAAAACTATGAAAATATTAAAGGATCAAACCTTGGAGTAGTAGTCAATGGCCAAGGAGGAGAGTCATGTGTGTTTTTTTACAAGAATTTAAATCAATGGCAACGTACGCGTGGAAATATGAGCAATAATTCTAAGAGTATCTCATGGAAAGAGTGTCAGTGAAATGTAGTTCTTGACAGAGAAAAGAGGAACCAATATCCATCTTCACATAAAAACATTACAAATAGTTTCAATGGTAGAGAGAAAGAAATTATTGTATACAAATAAGTGTAGCTTGTGTGAAAAAAATCATGTCGAAAGGGTAGAGATGAATGTAATCAAATTTTATAGCTAGGAAGTGAAAATTGTGTCTAAATCAATAGATTGATGAACCATGTATCTAAGGAGAATTCTTAGAGAATTGGCAGTTATAATGGCTGATGACCTATATAATTCGATAGGTGGTGGTTACATTAATGTCACGGAGAAAGGAAAGGAAATAGTGTAAGAAGAAATGAATTACTAACATTAACCAAGAAAAATATTAATTATAAAGGAGATAATGTAATTGCAAATATGATTGTAAGACTTGACAAACATGCATGCACCAAAGTCTAGAGTGATAGGAAGAATACTATATTCTCTTAAGTAACCGGATCATTAAGGGGTTTAGATCCATAACAATTCCCTTCTCAATTTTAATGGGGATATTTTCATGATTAAAATTCACTCGGGAATGATACTCTAAATTAAAACTCTACAACTAGTGGTCAGGAAAGACCTTGAAGAAGAAATAATTGGTTCAAATAATGTCAATATTTCCTTTTTCAAATTGATTAAATAAGAACCAGAAATATGAAAATATTAAAGGATCGAACCCGCGAGTAGTATTCTATGGATGAGGAGGAGAGTCATGTGTGTTTTTTTAGAAGACTTTAAATCTATGGCAGCGCACGCATGGAAATATGAGAAATAAATCTAAGAGTAGCTCATGGCAAGAGTGTCAGTGAAATGTAGTGCTCGAAAAAGAAAAGAGAAACCAATAAAGAATTGAGTAAAATGTAACGAGGGAATAAAACTCACAAGACAATGAAGAAATGAAGTACATGTAGCTAGACAAGAAAGCGGATTACCTAGAAATGAATTGTCCTGCACACCATGAGAAAAATTCTTTGCACCCAGAAAGAAGTAGTAATGGAATAATGTGTGGAACATGACCCAGTTTGAATGAGAAATGGTTTTTTAATTAACCAAAACCATTGAAAGGTAGAAGGGTAACATAACCACCTACCATTTCCACCGATAAACCATGCTCATATTGCCACAATGAAGCAAATGAGGAATTGTCGAGTGAAAGGTACCTTAGGGTTTGGGGAAGAGAATATGCATCGTAGATCAATTGGACAATATCACCACTATCCAAGTGGCTTTGCCTTGAACCCAGTGCATCCCATGTGAAAATTAAATGCCTTCATATGGTCACGCCATATGATGCTCAAAGGTTGATTACAAATCTAGTGGTAGATACAGCTAGTGCGTTGGTCATAACTGAAGGGAAAAGTAATGAAATACATAAAAATTAGTGAAAGAATATGGATAACATGGAAAAAAAGCCTAATTTCCATGATATTAAAGGTCTGCAACCAACACATATCAAATTTGAGTAAGCTAATATAAGTATTATAAATGGAAGTAATGCAATAGATAATTTGAAAACCTTAGTTTAGGGATTACTCAGAGGGCGATATATCCATAATCAACATGTTATATGCATTTCCAAGGACAACCTAAGAATCCAGATCTGAGGATAGGAGGATGGTGGAAAGGGATCCATGCTGGTATTGACCTCGAAAATCCTAAATTGTGCTTGTAAAGGTGTTTCTTGTAAATGTATGTTAAATATAGTAGAGTACTGAGATACATGCGAATTTGTAATCATAAACAACAATGGGAAAATAAAAATAAAAATAAAAAAAATTGGACACGTGACCCCTAAATCCGCCTAACTTATATTGAGCGCCTTGACAATTCAAATATAAATTTGACAATCACTTTTCCCACCGATAATATTTTTTTATGACTGTTGTTTTTTTTAAATGATGTTTTATTAGAAATTATATATTTAGTATGGTACATTAGTAAAAACACTAATATGTATCTCTTCACTTTTATAATGAATAAAAAAAAATTTATAACGTATATAGTAAAAAAAAAATGATAAATGTTCAATTTATAATAAACATTAAAACATTAATTCTATAATACATCTCCTATACTACAATAATACAATTGAACTATTATTATTTCAATTATTATTATAAAAATAATTATGATATAAGTACAATATACATTTAGAAAAATTATAAATATTATTTTGAGTATGGATATTTATCCCTATTTTATAATGGAGATTCTAATTTTGTTACAATATCATAAGTCAATATCATGGTTTATGAATATGACATCTCCAAAATAATCATATCTCATATTACTTTCTTTTAATTAATCAATTTAATTAAAATTGAAATAAAGGTGTAAATAAGATAAATATAAAATTCCATTTGTGTATAATATTAAAAAAAATTTAAAATATTTTATTGGTAATGAATGAATGTAAACAAATGTTTTTTTTTTCTTTTTTTTCTTTGTTTTCATTTAATGTTAATGGAAGGGGGTCATGTTTTACAAAATAAAGCCAAATTTAGTAGCCATGTGATATGTAATTGGAACATTTTATGATTGTTTATTTGTGTATTTTATGATTACTTGTTTTTATGATTATTTTATGAATTCTTACTACAAGAAAGAACACTTAAATAGAAGAAGATGCAATAATATATATATCTATTCAAGCTAGTTAGCTAACTCAGTAAAGCATAAACTACATTCACCAACAAAGATCTTACAATATGGAAAATCAAATTTAACATAGATGCATGTAGGGAAAAATAAGAAGTACTCTTTATTGATGATAGAAGGAGAGGTTACAACCTAGTGACTGATTTGAAGTGACCTTCCAATAATGTTCCCAAGTCTCATCACACATAAATCTCTCCAACGGTAGCTCTACAAATAAAAATCTCAATTGAAAATTCTCCAGCATTTCTCTACTCAAATTCTTCCTTCTCAAACACTTAGATCTGTGTTCAATTTATAGATGAACTGTAGGTTTTTTTGCAATCAATAACTTTCCAAGAATAGGCAAGACACGTTTCCATTCATGTAGATGTCAAATGGACACTTGGATCTGAAGCTCGACACATGTGAACTCTTCTAAAAGGCACTGGCCAAGTGGAGATTTCGGAACAGTGAGAATTTCACCCCCAATGTGACCAACACACCTTTGAATGTCAAGCAGTGCTTTGTAGAGTAGCCTTGCATGGGGCTACCTGCATATGCAACGCACTTAGGCCCCTTAGTGCCTGCGTTGGTGAGCTCTCATATGCTATACAATAAGCTTCAAACTATGGAAACCTTTGCTTGATGAAAGTATTGATTGATTTGCCTTGTTTTCTGTCTTAGAGCATATAGAAACTGAAATGATAGGGAATGATAGACCCTTTGATCATCGGTCCTGGATATGATGCCTAGCTAACCAGGTCATTGGGAATGGTGCCCAAATTGACCTATAATAGCTACCACAGGGATTAAATCAATAGTAAAATAAATTTCACTTTTAGGAGGTAACCAAGGTATTTTTCCCGAAAAACATCCACAAATTCTTGTACAATTGGTATATTTTCCACCGCAATAATATTTTCCTTTATGTTGGAAAATCCCACATGTACTGCATATATCATAAAACCCTTCATGAGAAATTTTCTAAGTTGTGTAGTGACGATGGGACGTAACTTTACAAGTCATTTAATTCTTTGTAACATACCTCTTATCCCATTCTCTGCTAAATAACTAATGGAATTTGTTTTACAGTCCACTACCTACCAATGGATTTCCAACCAATTAATGCCCAACAATATATCATATGATCCTAAGGGTAAAACGTTCAACTCAACACTTATTTGTGCCTCTCATATCTCAATCGAGCATGTTGGTACATGAGCAGTTGCCCATATTTTTTCCTTGGTTGCTAATTTTACTAATCAAGGAATTTTAAATTTCTGTGTTATTAAATCACACTTCTCTATTGCCTTAGGATTCACATAACTCAAACTATCACCTAGATATACTAAAAGAGATATACGTTGTTTCAGTATCTTACCTTCCAATTCCACCGTTGAGGGTTGAAAGTCTACTTGCCTATCCTCGAGAGTTGCATTAATATGAGGCATGCTTCTAGCTACCTCTCCAACGACCGATGATTCCTGCACATTGGCCACATGCTCTGATTTGTGGTGAGGACAATTTTTGTAATAGTGCACCTCTCCACAGCCCCAACATTGTAGAGGCATTTTTTGTGCTTAACTAGCTTCCAGTCTACTAGAGGCTTCATTTTTCTTTGAATTTTCTTGCCACTTGGGTTTCTGTTGACTTCTACCCATTGGCTTGTTCATAGCATATTTCAATGAATGTCTGAAATTGACAAGTTTGGTATGTTTAGACGTTGGGTAGCTTTTCTGTCCTTTCCTTGGAGGCAAGTTTCTGATGATGTCCGTATGTTTAGACTACAGATAACACATATGAGCCTTCCATAATATATTATCCATATTTTTTGGGTTGTTGAATTCAATTCGCTCCTTCATCTGTGCTAGAAATCAACTTAGAAATCATTGTACCTTGGCCTTCTCTTCCCTGAGATAAGCTGCATACCTCGTCAAGGATGTAAATTTCACAATATATTCATCCATCATTAGTTGTCCTAAACATAGGTCGAGGAAATCCTTATACTTTTAATGATAAAATCGCTTCGTTAAATATTTACTTTTGATTTTTTTTTTAAATTCTTCCCAGTTGATTTTTTGTTCTTCGATTGCATTTACAAATTTAAACTCCTCCCACCATAGGGTGGCCTTTCCCCATACTTGATAGATGGCTAATCTATCTCACATGTTACTATTATACGCATACACCTTAAAATACATGCTCTTTTAAATCACACAAGCTTTAGATGCTTCCTCCACCTCTCCATCAAAGAATGGAGGTTTAATTTTTAAAATTCCCCTTGTAACTCTAGTTTTTATTTCTTGGCCCTTTCCAAATTGGATGTTGCGCTCGATTCCTCCTCATCATGAACACTAACCCTCTACAGGGTATGGTTGGTTTCTAAATTATCTTCAGTAAATTTTTGCTACTCCCTTGTCTTCGGAGTCTCAATTTTAGGACTTGGTTGAGTTATCCTATGATTATTCCTATTTGATAGGATTTTCAAGATATTTTATTGTTATTTTATTAATCTCTTAGTATCAGTTTGCATACTCTCCATTTCAGTTTGCATGTGGTTCACAGTTTTAAACAATATTTGGTGATGTTTTTGTTGTTCTGCTAGTAATTGGTTTTTTTGGTGATGCTGGTTAATTCTGAACTATACCCACATTTTTGGGTTCATTTCCAGTCTTGGTTTTGACTAGTTTTCCACAGTGGGTCTATTCGGCATCTCACCTGCAGATCCCCTTCTCACTGTAACAACTCTTTTATTTACTACTTCCGCAACATTTCACGCACACGTAGTGCCTGCTCTGGTCTCAGTGTTGTGACTTAAAGCTTTGATACCACATGTAACACCCATTAGCATGCACATAAAAAAAAATAAAAAAAATACCTTTTAGCTTACCCTTTGCAATCATCATAACTAAATATTTATGGCAAGATTTATATGAAAATAAATACATTTACCAGATCGTATTAAATGGTATTAATTTAAATTGTCCATCTGAGTCATTCCAGTGTAATAAGATCTTGGTCGTCAAATGTACTGGACCCTCTGGGTCTGACATGATACATATGTTAAGGGTTTAGTCATTAAGTTGATTTTTGTGTATTTTAATAAACCATAAAACCTTCACCATGGGAATTATATCGAAATCAAATTTTTATATCATATATAACTTTGGTTTAATGTTTTGAGGTAGACAAGGCAATGATCCTAGTATTCTTTGAAGCTTTGAGATGGAACATTTGGTGGATCCATTGGGTGATAGATGGACCCTTCCTAGCCTTAGATCTAATTCCAATTGGATTTTTTATGTTTCCCGATAGTTGTTTAGGGTATTACCCCCACTCAAACCCTCAGCATGCTACTCATTTTCTCTTTCTTCTGCTTGTCATTCACTCTGCAACTCGTCAATGTGCTCAACGAAAGATATTGACTTACTTAGTTGATGCCTCATGCAGGTGATCTATCTGGTGGAAGGTTGGAATTATTAAGGTAAGTTACTATGAATTTATCTCTATAATATTTGTCTTGAACTATCTTACTAACTGTTGACTTACCCAAACCACTTATCCATAGGTACCATTTATTCTACTAGGTTTTCACTCCACTTTCCCTTCTCCTTTGCGAGGGTTTTTAACTTGTTTTCATTTTCCATGTAAATATTGAATTACTCTACTTAGTTTCTCTTGCACTATTTGGGGAAAGTGTTATGGCTATAGTTATTCTAGCATTCATCTAATTTTTTGGTTACCACGACTCCTTTGAGAGTTCGCTCGGAGATCTGGGTTAGTCCCAAATGGTTTCATCACCAATGCGGGTTTGATGGAAACTAACTCCCTAGTTAGTGTTGTGAGTCTGAAATTTTAAGGAAATTTCCCTTGTTCATGTTTAAACATTCTACAGCTAGAACAAAGGAAATTAGAGTAGTGAAATTTGTCATTTTATTTATCCTTTGAAATAGTTGAACCCAGACATTGTTCCGGAATTATAATGTTGAATGTTTAAGGGCGCATCCTCTTTCCATCTATTTTTTTTTTGTTTTTTAATTAAGTTATGAGTGAAGCTCCAAACATGGTTCCCGTTGTTTATTGTTTAAATTCATGAGAAAAATCAGACATGGTATTTACAGGTTATGTTTATATTATGAGTAACACCGAGACATGGCTTCCACTGTTTGTATTTATATTTTTAGTAATCCACAAACAAGGCTTTCACTGTTATATTAATATTTTTTTAATGCCTGAATAGGGCTTCCACTTTTTATATATAAATTTATACGCAATGCTTCAGCCATAACTTTTGTTTTCTATATCATGTCATGTTTTTCTCAACATAATGTGTGTGTGTGTGTGGGTGTGTGTGTGTTTTAACACTTAGGTTAGTAGCATGCATGTTTTAATTTCAATTCTTGATAATCTACAGTTCCATAACTAGTTTCTTTACTGTGATTCGTATGGGATTCTTATCATTTCATAACTACTCTCTTAACACTGTTTGTAATTATCATTCCATAGAATATTTTCTATAGATCGTGTGGGATACTTATACTATTCTCCTGGCACTAATTATCGTAACATTTTCATGAACTAGCAGACCTACTGGTTGTATATGTGTTGTATGTTATACTCGGTTTGGAAAATTAGTTATTGATAGAAACTTACTACAATTTTCCCTCACATTTACTATGGGTTGTTACCTAAATGTAACTTATCCATCATATACATTTCGACGAGGGGTTCAACCTAGGTTGGGAAAACTGTCATCGCACTCAAATTTCGTGTATTAGGCTTTACACTAGAATTAAGAATGTTATGTCATAAACAACCCAATTTCACTAAACAAATTAATTCTTCCACAATTGATCCATGTGGATATGGGTGGCCACTTGCCTCTTCCAATTGGACCCCCACCATTGTTTCTTTTAGTTTTTCATTTTCCTTAATTATAGCATAATTTACTATTTTTAGGAGTTTTTCGGGTCCTTAACTTCTGTACTAATTTTGAGGCCCTAAATGACATATTTTTTGAAAATCAGGAGCAACATGGGTCATCAACCGATGTTCATCACTCAAAATTTGTAGTCCTCGGGCAGATATTTCTAACGAGGTATTGTTCGTGTGAAACTGAGATCGTATGCCAATGTTATGTCCCTGGGAAGTTGATGTACTAATTTACCCAAACGAGGCCCATAGTTTTGGTGCTTCATCTCCTAGGATTAGGTTTTTGGATGGCTATCGTTTTCCATTGTTTCTAAATAATAATTAGGCCTCTGAGCCTCATTTTAAAATAGTTTAGAGGCTTGTAGCCACCACATGTCTTCTCAGAGATAACTTACCATGACCCTCGCTAGTTTATTTCTATTATGTTTGTTAGCATATTTAAGTTATTTGATATTAATGAAATGAAGTGTTATTTCCATTTCATATTTGTATTTTTGTTTATATTTTTATTATATTGCATCCCTGCATAAATGTGGATCAGTGGTATAAGAGTGTTCTACTCTTTCTTGATCCTTCTTTGCATGTCCCCAACGAGGTCGGGGTATAAGGAGTTAGGGCTCGATTTCGTTGAAAATTTGCAAGATCAGCCTCGAAAACGTCGACAACCTCCCATGGGGGAAGAAAATAAATATGAGGGAGCAAGAGATCCTATCATAATATTGCTCGAGGAGGCCCTTGAGAAACAAAGGAACGTGATGATGGATAACTTTCCCCATATCCTTCAATGACTATCCACTGGCAGCACATCTACATCCATCAACCACTCTAGAGGCACCACTCCTTTTAAGGTAGAAGTAAACTTTTACATTCCCATATTTGAGGGCCAAATAGATGTAGACATCGTAGATAGATGGTTGAATCTATTAGAAGGATATTTCTCAGTTCATGACTTTTCCAACCAGGAAAATATTACTTTTTCACTCCTCAAAGCCACACCCCATGTCAAGGATTGGGGGAAAACCTATTGTGAGAAGAAGGATGGGATGGAACCCTCTTTATTATCGGTCGCACCCACTTTGGATTCTTTTGAAGACTCCATCAAGGAATACTATCATCTCGCGGGGAGATATGAGGAAAAGTACATACAATGGACTATGTTGTGGCAGCAAAGGGATCAAGATGTGCATGAGTTGGTGAATATGTTCCATACCATAAAAAAAAAATTGGGTATCAAATACTCAGAGAAACATTTGGTGTTGAAATGGAGTTCCTCAACATCTCATCTCATTGTGCAACATACTGATATACTGCAAAGATTGAGCAGAATTTTAAACAAAAGAAGTGAGACTTTGGATTTGTGAATCAGAATCAAGGGAAAGGTGATCCCAAACTCTAGAACAAAGGACAAAGGAAAGGCGAGATATCTCAAGACAACCTGCTAAATCCAGAAGCAAAGAAAAACATTATAAATCCAAAAAAGGACACAGGAAAGTGGTGTGAGTTCCATAAGAGCTCCTCCCACAACACAACTGAGTGTTAGGTCAAGCATTCACAGGTGTCTGAGCTAAAGGCTTCTGAATTAAATGCATGCTCTAACTCTAAATTAGAACCCGACTAGGGGAATGAAAAAAGGAAGTAGATTATTGATGCGGAGCCCAAAACCAGCATTGCCACCACAAATATCTAGAAGAAAAATTTAGAAGATCCATAGCAGAGGGGACACCTTGTCCATTCCTTGATGTGGGTAATGGGTTCCCGGCTGCAGTTCATTGGCAATAGTGAGAGCGAAAATAACATCATCTTAGAAGAGGTCGTGAAGCAGCTAGTATTGTTCACAACAACATACCCACAACCTTACATAATGGGGTGGCTTCACCAAGGACGAGATCTCTGCATCAGTTAGAAGTGTTGCCTTCCCTACATCATCAAGCCCTTGACAAATGAGGTATTATGTGACATTGCTCCTCTTGATGTTTCTGGTGTATTATTAGCCCAACCATACTTGTGGAAGTGACATGTTGTGTATGAGTCTAGGCCTCATGCTCTTATTGTTAGTTTGGGAAATAAGTTGTACAGAATACAAGAGGTAGCACCACCTACTCCCATCTCTTCGGTTACTGCAAAACAATGTAGTAAGCTCATTTCTAAAACAAGGAAATTTTTTTTCCTGATCATCCACCTTCAGGGAAAGAAGAATATCGTGGCCACCACCTCCAAACAAGGCTCCTACATGTGGCAACAAGAGATGGAGAAGGTCGTGGTGGAGTACGGGGACATCTTCACCTCACTCGTAGGCAACCCTATCATGTTGGTACAGAAGAATGGTGGGACTTGGAGACTATGTATTGACTATCGGGTGTTGAACAATATCACTGTTAAAAATAGGTACCCAATCCCATGAATTGATGACCTTCTGGACAAACTCAAGGAAGGAGAATATTTTAGCGAGATCATCTTGAAGTCCAGGTATCACCAGGTACAAATCAAACCCTCTAATGTGTGGAAGACTACCTTCAAATCTAAGGAGGGCCATTTCGAATGGTTGGTCATGCCTTTCAAGTTGAAGAATGCTCTTGCAACCTTCATGAGGCTAATGGATGACATCTTGTGGCCATTCACCAATTTATTTGTAGTGGTTTACTTGGATGACATCGTGGTCTTCTGCTAGACTTGGGAAGAGCACCTCGAGCACATCTGACAGGTCCTCCAAACATTATGGCAACACAAGTTGTGTGGAAATTTGGAGAAATTCACTTTTGGCATAACCCAAGTTCATTATCTAGGATACATTATTGATGAGAGGGGGGTTAAGGTGGTTCTAGCCAAGATCCATGTTATTCATGATTAGCTACCCCCAACCACTCTAATAGAGCTCCATAGCTTCCTGGGTCTTGCCAATTTTTACTGCAAGTATGTGTTGGGATTCTCTCATATCACTTGGCCGTTAAGTCAAGTCACCAAGGGAGGAGCGAAAGACAAATTATTTTGGCCTAAATCTCAATAGAACGTGTTCGTAGAATTGAAACATCATCTTTTTTTTGCACCAGTACTCACATTACCATACTTGTAACATCCATTTGAGATCGATACAGATGCCTCTAACTATACTATTAGGGTAGTTCTTACTCAACAGGGGCATCCAGTGGCATATCACAATGAGACACAAGGGAAATTGTAGAGTGATCACCATTAGAATTAGTCCACACACCTGCAAAAATTTCATTTGAACATCAAGCACAAGAAGGCTGGCACCAATAATGTTGCAGACTACCTCAACCAACCACTGATCGCGGCACTAACCACTGTAGTCAATTCTTGTGGGCAAGAGAATTTCTATTAGCCGCTTATCTAAAAAGTGATCCAGAATTGTGCTGTACATACAAAATGTTCTTAGAGGGTAAGAAAGTTCCATATTCTCACCTCCAAGATTCCCTTTTATGTCACTTGGGACACCTGTCAGTTCCTTCAACCGAGTGTGCCAAGATGATTTGGGAAGCTTCAGCCATAGTTTTAGTTGTCTATATTATGCCATGTTTTTCTCAACATACTATATATGTGTGTGTGTGAGAGAGAGAGAGAGAGAGAGTGTGTGTGTGTGTGTGTTTTAACGCTTATGTTAGAAGCATGCATGTTTTAATTTCGAATCATGATAATCTATAGTTCCAAAACTAGTTTCTTTCCTGTGATTCATACGAGATTCTTATCGGTTTGCAACTCCTTTCTTATCATTGTTTGTAATTATCATTCCCTAGAATATTTTATAGATATCATGTGGGAGACTTCTATTATGCTCCTGACACTAATTACAATACCAATTTCATGAACTAGCAGACCTATTATTTGTATATGTGTCGTATGTTATACTCGATTTGTAAAATTAGTTATTGATTAAATTCTATTATAGTTTTCCCTCACAGATACTATGTGCTGCTATGTTACTATAACTCATCTATCATATACTTTCTAACCCGGATTTCCTTTAGGTTGGGCTAGCTGTGATGGCACTCAACTTTCTTGCATTAGGTTTCACACTGGAATTAAGATTGTTTCGTCGTAAACAACCCAATTTCACTAACCATATTAATTCTGCCACAATACTACCCTTCACTTCACACGTAGGGTTTTCTATTGTATTCACACATATATCCCATAATATTAATATTCTAATTCTATTACTATCAAAGGCCACTAGGTATCAAGCACATAGTGAGTATCCTCTCACTGGCATAATAAGGTCCCTATGTATTTCTATGTATGAATAATGGTTAAAATAAATAACGTTATAACGTTATAACCTGTAGCTATTCATCTAACTCACTAAATATGGGTAAAAGATTTTTTTATTAATTCAATTCAATACTTAATATACATACACACCTGCAACACTTCCTGTATTAATTTACAATACTGCAAGATTTCCAATATTTCCCTATCATATTTAATACAATGAGATGTATTACTTGAAATTTCACATTTATTATTTAACTTGTAAACCTTGAGTAGGAAAGCTCAACATAAGGGTCTTTGGCCCTACCAATGAGATTGAAAATTATGTCTGATGCTCCCCCCGAGTTCCTACTATAGACATCATTGACATCCTTTTTCAATCTAGACTCTTTTATTGACCTCAAAACTAGTTTTGAGTTTAGTCTGGCACAATTCCAGAGAAGTTCCACTTGTCATAGCTTTATAAATCTAGAGACGTTCCTAGCAATCTCTCATTGCCTTATAAAGTTTTGTGTTCTCTCTCTCTTTTCCACTGAGAGTTGAACCCCTCTGTTCCCACCTGGGATCACTTTTATCTCTCGGGAGAAAGATCTAGAATCACAACTGACTAATTTTCTGATAGGTAGGTAACTACTATCGGGCCTCTCCTCTTGAGCTTTCCCCTCTTACTTTCCAATTAAAAATTTATGAAACTTAAGCTTTCCCATTCATAATAGTCACATACTTATTAACATATATTCATATATGTAATATTTATTCAATTCATAAGTAATTTATTTTAACTTAATATTTTTCTTCAAATTAAATAGAAAATAATTAAGTCACCAAAATAGTCAAGTAAGCCATAACCAACTAGAATCAACTGACTGTACGAGGGGTTACATCTTCCCTCCCTTAGGTGAACACCGCCCTCGGAGTTCCTTAATCATTTTTAAACATCTCCGGATAGTCTTTCCTCCTAAATTCCTTGTCCTCCCAAGTGGCCTCCTCAGGTCCAAAGTGCTTCCATTGCACTTTAACTTAGGTGATGGCTCTTTTCCACAATGATATTTCCCTCTGATCGAGGAAGCATTTATTTTCTACCAAGAACTCGCCATCTAGTTCGACCCATAACCAAGATTCAACACAAAACGATTAGTTACAATAATCCTCTTAATCTGTATGTAATATAGTGTAATAAATTTACCTATAAATTTTTCCATTGAATCACATGCCTAGCATCATATACATCTTGCTTTAACAGTGATATATAGAATACATTATGCACCTTTATGTGGCTAGGTAAGGCTAACCGATAAGCCATGGGTCTGATTCATTCTAAAATCTAAAAGGGACCACAGTAGTGAGGAGCCAATTTTGCACAAGTAGTCCATATTAATATGCTCCTCTTAGGATTGATTTGAACATACAAATGGTTTCCCACTTTAAATTCCCTTTAAGTTATTTTCTTATCTGCATATACTTTCTGCTAATCCTGGGCAGCCTTCAAATTCTATCGAATTTTTTTTACTTCCCGTTCCATATCCTCTAGCATTTTAGGCCCTAACATGAATTTTTTTCTCAGGGATTTTCCAAATTATAGGAGTCTGAAATTTTCCTCCATATAACACTTCAAATGGGCTCATCCTTAGTGATTCATGATACCCATTATTATATGATAACTCCATCAGATGTAGGTATTGCTCGCATTTTACCGGTTTTTGCATGACATACTTCTGCAACATGTCCTCTAAAACTTGATTTAATCATTCATTTTTCTCGTTCGTTTAAGGATGGTACACAATGCTTAACTAGATATGCATTCCAAATCCTGTTGTGTTTGTTGGTGCAAAAATTGATATTCCAGGTCCATTTCTGCAGCTTCCTTTATCAATTTCTAAAGATTAAATTCAACTTCACGATAATGAAATTCATATACATAATGTATCTTCCTACTTGGTGCATATGCAACATGATTTTCTTTGCCTTTTATATGTTGAATTTGAAATTCAAACTCACTTATAAATGCATTCCATATTTCTTGTTGTGCATTCGAGGTAGGCTGCTTGAAATAGTTGGTCAAGCTACTATGACCATTTTTTAGCATAAATATTTTCCCCAAAAAATACTGGCATGAGACTTTTAACACATGTATCGTAGTTGTTAACTCCAATTCGTAAGCGGAGTATTTATGCTCATTGTATTTTAATTTCCATGACTCGTATGTGATCACTTTTCCTTCCCAATTTAAAATTACTCCTACTCCTTCTAGACACGCATCAGTGAAGACCATAAATTGTTTATTTGGATCTTCAATGTCTAATATTGGAGTGTACTAAACAAGTGTTTCAAATATTCAAATCTCTACTAACGGTTGCGGGGCAAATGGAAACCACTTCCCTTATTTTGTAAGAAGGTAGTTGGACATGATATACATGAAAATCCCTCAATAAACCATCAATAATACCCTGTCAGCCCCATAAATGATCTTATGTCTACCATGATTTTTGGCACCGGCCACTCCATGATGGTATAGATCTTTTCCAGATCAACTTTTATTCCTTCTGCTGATATAAAATGGTCCAAATACTAGATTTGATCTTCATAAAATTCGCACTTCATGAATTTGGCATATAAATGTTGTTTCTGTAACACTTGCATTACAATGCGTAAATATTCCTTATGTTTTTCCATTTTCTTAGAATATATTAATATGTCATCTATAAAATTCAACAAAAATTTATTGAGGTAAGGATAGAAGAAATAGTTTATTAAGCTCAGAAATGTGGTGAGTGCATTGATTAATCCAAATGAAAAAACCACAAATTCATAGTGTCCATAACGGGTTCAAAATTTTGTCTTACATAAATCATTGTATTTGACCCAAATCTAATGATACCTTGATCCTAAATAAAATATTAGAAAATGCTTTTCTTCCTTTCAATTGATCGAACAGATCATTGATGCGAGGTAGAGGGTATTTGTTCTTAACTATTAAATATTTTAGTTGCCAGTAATCTATACCCATATCTAGAGTTCCATCCTTCTTCTTCACAAATAATACCTATGATCCCCAAGGGGATGCATTGGATCAGATATATCATTTTTCCATAAATTATTGAAGCTACATTATGATTTCTATTAGATTGGTATCCTCATCTAATAAGGGGCTCTGGATACTGGTGTTTCCCCAGGGATTAAGTTAATAGTGAAATAAATGTCACGTTTAGGAGGTAACTGAGCTATTTTTTCTAGAAAAACATCCAAAAATTCATGTACAATTAGGATACTTTCCACCGCAGCAATATTTTCCTCTATGTTGGAAAATCCCATCTGTACTACAAATATCATACAATCCTTCATGAGACATTTTCTTAGCTCTATAGCAGTGATGGGAAGTAACTTTACAGGTCATTTAATTCTCTGCAACATTCATCTGATCCTATTCTCTGCTAAATAACTAATGGCCTTTATTTTACAGTCCACTACCAACCAGTGGCTGTTACACAGTAATTTGTCATCATCCCTGCAATCCCCCATCCTGCACATTGGAGGGCCTTTCCCGTGACCTGTGAGCAGTGACATGACCTGAAACCACTTTCATGGCATCCCCCTTGACAAGGAAAATCATTCCTCTGAAGAAAGTTTCCTTTGAAAAACTCTAAAAAGAGATCTTTTGGCCTTGGCGTGACCAGCCAATTCATCCCTCGTGCCAATGGGGAAAATCCACCAAAGAGGGCACCCCAACTAGCGCTCTGTCCCAGCATCTTGCTCATGCCAAGCTTAATAAGGATTGTTTTTTAAAAATAAATGGCAAAACTTTGATTCCAATAAACTCCTGAACGAGTCTCTAAAATGAGTTGGGAGGTTTGGCTCCAGATCTCTATGTAGGGGAGGTGGTTTTCCACCTATCATGGAAGCTTCCTTGAGGATAGGACCAATCCCAAAATTTTAGGGATCCCAACTCACCTTCCACCATCTATATAAGCTTGCCATTTTCCCTTAGCAAGCTAGTCTTAGTAGTCCTAGTAGTCTTAATAGTCCTGATAAAACTAGAGGAGAGTTGAGCTTATAGTAAGGAGACTATCGCTAGACAACATTTGAGAGCCAAGCTGAAGAGAGAGAGCTTTGTCCCATTTCTGACGAGCTTCATCGAGACGTGCTCTACTGTCAGCCTCGCTAAAGGAAGATCCAGCGTCAGAGCTTTGGGTTGTATCTTTCCTTTCTCATTTTAATGATAAGCGACTTTGATTATGGTTTCATTCATGTGTCTTTGTTTTTGATGCAATGAATTACATCCTCTCTGACTGATGTATAGTTACATGCTTTAGATTTTACACTGTGTATCATTGTATCCTTTGCATGTGTGAAGGTGTTCAGACGTGTCAAGAGGAAGGATCGTGATCTGCCAAGCGAAGAACGGGAAGCGTCATCCTTTTTCAACGACCATTGCATAAGACCTGAGGTAGGAAATTCATTATGTTTTGTCATTTTTGTAACTAGAGACATGCGTCACTATGTATCTGATTGTTGCTAGAACTGATCTGGGCTAGTAGGGATCACCTCTGTCCGCAGAGGGGATTTACCTCTCCAACATTATGTTGCATACGGTGACCGTGATTTTCGACTACAACCCCATGACATAAATCTTGTCTCGACAATTGCTGGGGGCAAGTACTCCAAATGGATTTTCATCCTTCAAGGGTTCGATTTGGATTTCACCACTGCTAAATCGATGAAATCATTGGTTTTTTTTTATCTTATCTGATCTCTCCCCACAGACTCTATTCCATCACAATCCGAGGATCATATCCCGAATGAAACACTCTTTCTTATCAACACTCATGATCCATGGTATGGTGACATCATCGCGTACCTTCAAACATCCACGTTATGGTCTGAGTTGACGAAAGATGCTCGACATCACCTTTGGCATCAATCTCAACCATATCGCATTGTCGAAGATACCTTGTATAGTGTCGGAGTTGATTCTGTGATCCACCTATGTTTGACCCTAAAAGAGGCTGAGAAAGTCTTGAATGACTGTCACAGTGGCACCTTTGGCGGTCATATGTCTGGATATGCTATTGCCCAGAATATTCTTCGTGTGGGTTACTTCTGGCTGTCTATATTCAAAGACTGTATCGTCGTAGTTTGAAAATGTCATGCGTGCCAAGTCTTTCAGCGCAAGATGTGTGTGCCACCCCTACCTTTGCATCCTGTCATTACCGTAGGCCCTTTTGCTAAATGGGGCATAGATTTTATGACATGTAACCCTCACTCGGCCTGGGGGAATTCTTATATAATCGTTGCCATGGACTACTTCACCAAGTGGGCTGAAGCGATGCCTACATTAGCTTTCGACGGTAAGACAGCCGCTCAATTCATTTTCAACCATGTAATTACACGTTTCGGAGTTCCTCAGGCCATTATCACTGATCATGGCACTCATTTTCGGGATTACATGATAGCAAAGCTAACATCAAGGTTGGGCTTACGTCATGATAGCTCAACGCCATACTACCCCCAGGGGAATGGCCAGGTTGAGGCCATGAACAAGGTATTGGTCATGATTCTTCAATTAATGATTGGTATTCACAAATCCAACAAGCATCTCCAATTGTTCTCAGCTCTTTGGGCCTATCGTACGTCAATATAGAGTGTGACTGGATTCACAACTTTCCAGTTGGTGTATGGTCTGGAAGCGACTCTCCTGGTTAAATTTGAGATCCCTTTGCTAAATTTGGCCATAGAATTACTGCCCTACACTTCCCCAGAGGAAGAACGTCTCTTTTATCTGGAACGATTGGATGAAACCTGCCGCTTGGCTGCTTTGACTATCGAAGCACAGAAAAAGTGAGTTAAAGCTCATTTTGATCAATCGGTTTCTCCACGTTCTTTCATCGAAGGGGACCTCATCCTCTTATATGACCAAGCACATGATAAACTTGGAGCAGGAAAATTCCAGCCCATGTGGCATGGCCCCTATATCATCAAACGAGTACTAAAAAATGGGGCCTATGAGCTAATCGACTACGAAGGTATTCCTCTGGCGCAGCCTAGAAATGGGTTGTACCTCAAGAAGTACTACACTTGAATTATTCTTGTGTGTGGTGTGTGTACATAAGTGAGTGTTTTCATTTTTGTGTATGTGTGGTGTGGTGTGCTTTGTAAGTGTCTTTCTGTTGATTGGGTCTTCCTGATTATGCAGATGTCTATTTCTCCTTTTTTCGGTTTCACGGATGGTGCCTCCCGTAATACCAGGAATCTGTCCTCGGCAGCCTGGGTAATCTACAATCCTGTTGGTGAGTTATTCAATTTACAAGGTGTTTGTCTAGGGCCTAGCACAAATAATGTCGCGGAGTATAGTGCCGTTTTGGAATTATTGAAAAAGGTTGTTAACCTCGGTATTCATGCATTACTTTTATATCCGGACTCACAGCTTATAGTATTACAACTCAATGGTCATTATTCAGTTAGGAACCCATCCATTTTACAACTGTATCTACGTATTCATTTACTGGAAAGAAATTTTGATTATATTACATATCAACACATAACCAGACACATGAATGCATTAACGGATGCAGTAGCTAACATGGTTTTAGACAGACATTTACGCAACTTGTAAAAACATCATCATATGTAAAACGATCCATCCAGAAATAGATATATATGTGTGTGTGTGTGTGTGTTTCGACATGTTTGCAGTTTTTTTGCATCACATAAAATCTAAAAAATATACATGTCTGTTTTAATAATATTCGGAGACAACATGTTTCTCAAAAATGTGCAAATGAAAAGCCTAGATAACTAATCAACATGGTGCTCATGGTAGCATGAAACTGCCCACACCAATCCCCTCAGTAAACGATGAAGGCGATTAGGCACCCCCACAGTGTGCCTCTGGTAAGCCAATAGGACGTCTACTAGACAAGCGTAATCTGGGAACCCACGCGTGATTCCCTCCAAGTTCTGAACTAGCTCACTCCCCTCACCACCCTCGCCTTGGGGGTCATAGGCAAGCGGGGTCCTCCGTGTGATCGGTGATATCTCGGCGAGCCTCTCTTGGCCAACATCTACATATACATAGGATTGTTTGTTAGAACATGCATGTATACCTAAAAAAATCATAAAATACACAAAATAAAAAAGATTCTTACCTAGATCCTCATCCCAGCATTCTCCCTCCGGGAGTGGAAGATCTGAGTCTCCCATGAAGTCAGTACCAGCGTAGGGCCAATCCTCTATGACGATCAACTATTTCCAAAGCCATACGAAGAACTCGGGCCTCTATGAAATTTTTCGGCCCCCTCCTGATCTGGGCATGAGTGCTACCCATCGAGCCATATTTGGCTCTCTCAACAGTGGATCGACGACTATCGCCCCCTAGCCTTGGAATATTGGTAGTCATTCGAGGATGAACGATACCAAAATAGATCCATACCCAAACTGCTTCAGTTTTTCCTTCTTACACTTCGTCAATTGTCGTTTTATGTTCATGGTTACGGCAGTGGCCCAATCGAATAATGTCGAGTTCATGCATTCTGATGCTAAGAGGAGCTGTGTTTTAGTAGCCTCATGTGGCACCTATGACCCCGCAGCCCACGTAATGGTATGGAGCACTACCCTAAGTGCTAAATCAGGAACTGTGTGGATGTCAACCTTCCCACTACCCGATCTCGTTTATGCCCCTGGGCACACTCTTTCCATTACCATTGACATTTTTTTGCTGGAAGGCCTAGTACCTATCATGACCAGGACTGGCCCTCTCTGAGACAATCCAGTTATGAAGTAAACATCAGATACTTCGAGCTCAAACACTTGGTCTCAAAGCCTAAAATTCTCCTCGTTCTCATCCCAAATAATGACTAAGTATTGTAGCAATTCAGGTTGTGCCCTAAGGCATGGTGTCAAGAAGAAATTTTTTAAGCCACAATCTCGGAGAGCATTCATGCATGCCTCATTCTCCATGGCCATTTCGTCTTCTTCACTATGCTCCCTTTATTTCCATTCGATCACCATTGTGGTTGTGTATCTGCACCAAAATGGTCACAAACACTTCATTAGATCCCTTGAACACTCAAAAATTTAGTTGATTGGTTCATTTTTTGTTAAAATTAAGTGGAAATTTAGGTTGCGCCATTGGTGCGATTGTTTTTTTGAAAGTCATGCCAACTGGCACGACCCCTTTGCAAAAAGGATCCAATTGGCACGGGTCCATGCCCAATACCCGCACCAATTGGGCAAGCCCTAAAATTTCAAATATCCCCTTAGGGATCCAAAATCATAGTGGAATTCTATAAAAAATGGATTAAAGCAAAGCTAAGGGAACCGCCTCTTACCTGGAAAAACGAGAACTGAAATGATGCACTGGATCATCCACAATTGTTGCCGCAAGTTCGCATAGGAAAAACTCACTGTTCCTCTCCACAAGAGGTAAAAAGTAAAAGTAAATATGTTTTTACTATTTTAGTCATATTTATAACTTTTCAAGATCAACTTAGGTTTTGAAGCTTATTTTTCCAATATTTTGTTGAAAAATGGGTTTTACACTTGCTTTCTTGTGCAGCAACAGGTTTTCACGCGGCTAGGACGACGATTCGAGTTATATTTTATACTTTTTCGGACTCGGTAAAAACACGAAAAAAGTCACTACTGGAGTCATCTTTCAACTCTTTTATGACTCTCTAAACATGAAAAGATTGCCGAGTCGCTTGTCATTTTGATCTCATTAAATTGGTTGTGAAACGACATCTACCCAGTATACATTTACCCCTTTTTCGGGCTGGGATATATTATTTACAAAAAGGGAATACCCTAGCCTATTGCGAGTAGGAGGTTTTCTCAGACACAATTTTCTACCTTTTCAGATCTGAGGAACTATCTACGAAAAGGGACCATTGGAGTTTAATTTTCCATTGTCTTTTCAGACTCTCTAAACATGAAAAGATGTCGAGCTCTTCCTTTGTCAGACTCGTTAAAACCTGATGACATCAGATTTCGTCGTAATGACGATACTCGATTTCCTCCTTCCTAGGCCTCATTAAACGTACTAGGTTGGATTTGTCCAAAGGACAAACTTATATCACAAGCATATGATATCCCCTTCAAGCTTGTTTTCAAAATTAATTGGGGTCCTCGCCAGAAATGGTGGGGAAAAAATGAAACCAGTATCATTGTCGTGTCGACAGTATGTTGCTCTTGAACATGGCACTTGCCTACATTGATGTTGGGTTGGGGACATCTAATCTCTCTATTTTCTTACCTCCATGGGTTTGGGTTATCCTTTTTTATATCTCATCTACTCTTTGCCTCTTCATCATGACCTCTGATATTTTGATGTCAAATACTTCCAAATCCAGTGTCCTGTCACCGATATGATCAAGAGAAGTTGACCTCTGCAGTTTTCAACCCTCCTCTGATTCTCATCTGATCCTGATTCATAAACATTATGTTCCTATATCTATGATGTGGGAAACACTATGGCTCACCTTCGATCAAGGTCACTTCCTATCGACTACATCTCATTATCCAGGAAGTTGATCTAGAGACTCCCTTTTAGGTACCTTGGAACCTACATGCTTCAATGCCAGGTTCTTCACGTTAGACGTGAGGTTTTCATCATTGGCCTTTGATCGAATGATTCTACGGGTGTTTGACGCCAGCTCACTGTTCACATTCCATGGATTATACCTATAGTACCTTGAGGACCATTTTCGTTATTGGTGGTTCCTCTCACGTCTATTAATGGCTTGCATCATTGGCTGGTAATCAGATGATGTTCTTGCATGTTTGACTTCCGCTCACTTATTCACATGTTGAGACTTGTACTCTGTTCGGGTCGAGATGGAGCGCAAGACCCTAGATTTTGTCTGATGGAATCCAGGTTGTGAATTTTGTGGATTATCGTGATTGGTTATATGACTCATTGATTGGATGGTTGCAACCATACCTGAGTCTATTAACTGATCCTCACTGGATGGCTGCGTCCATACGTTGGGTCCTGATTATTGTATACTCTATTATGGATGGCTTCACCCATACCACATATCATATATTTGAGATATCAGTTGTATTTGTCTATGCAAGTTTTCCAATGGTAGTGTTTTCAGTTGGGCACGCTCTCATAAAGCATTTCACCCCTCTCTCTCTCTTGGGCCTCACGCTTTAGGGGGCATCTGTTACACAATAATTTGTCACCATCCCTGCTATCCCCCGTCCCACACATTGGAGAGCCTTTCTCGTGACCTATGAGCAGTGACATGACCTGAAACCACTTTCATGGCATCCCCCTTGATAAGGACAATCATTCCTTTAAATAAAGTTTGCTTTGAAAAACCCTAAAAATAGATCTTTTGGCCTTGGCGCGACCAGCTAATTCAGCCCTCGCGCCAATGGGGAAAATCCACAAAAGAGAGTGCGCTGACTGGCACTCTGTCCCAGTATCTTGCTCGTTCCAAGCTTAATAAGGATTGTTTTTTAAAAATAAATGGAAGAAGTTTTATTCCAACAAACTCCTGAACGAGTCTCTAAAATGAGTTGAGAGGTTTGGCTCTAGATCTCCATGTAGGGTAGGTGGTTTTCCACCTATCATGGAAAACCACAATTAGGATAGGGCTAATCCCACAATTGTAGGGATCCCAACTCCCCTTCCACCATCTATATAAGCTTGCCATTTTCCCGTAGCAAGCGAGTCTTAGTAGTCCTAGTAGTCTTAATAGTCCTGATAACACTAGAGGAGAGTTGAGCTTATAGTAAGGAGACTATCGCCATACAGCATTTGAGAGCCAAGCCGAAGAGAGAGAAATTTGTCCCATTTTCAATGAGCTTCATTGAGACATGCTCTGCTATCAGCCCTGCTGAAGGAAGGTTCAACGTTAGAGCTTTGGGTTGTATCTTTCCTTTCTCATTTTAATGATAATAGACTTTGATTATGGTTTCATTCATGTGTCTTTGTTTTTTATGCAATGAATTATATCCTCTCTGACTGATGTATGGTTACATGCTTTAGATTTTATGCTACGTATCGTTGTATCCTTTGCATGTGTGTAGGTGTTCGAACATGTCAAGCAAAAGGATTGTGATCTGCCAAGTGAGGAACGGGAAGTGTCATCCTTTCTTCAATGACCATTGCGTAGGACCTGAGGTAGGCAATTCATTATTTTTTGCCGTTTTTGTAACTAGAGACCTCTGTCACTGTGTGTCTAATTTTTGCCAAACCCGATCTGGGCTAGTAGGGATCGCCTCTATCCGCAGAGGAGATTTACCTCTCCAACAGTGGCCTTCCAACCAATCAATGCCCAAAAATAGATCATACGATCCTAAGGGTAAAAATTTTAAATCAACACTTATTTGTGCCTCTCTTATCTCAATCAAGCATGTCGATACATGAGAAGTTACCCATATTTTTTCCTAGTTTCTATCTGTACTAACCAAGGAATTTTAAATTCCTCTTTTTTTAAATCACACTTCTCTATAGCCTTAGGATTAACATAACTCAAACTAGCACCTGGATCTACTAAAATAGATATAGGTTGTTTAAGTATCTTACCTTCCAATTCCACCATTGAGGGTTGAAAGTCTACTTTGCAATCCTCTAGAGGTGCATTAATTTGAGGCATGCTTCTAGCTACCTCTCCCATGACTGATGCTTCCTACACATTAGCCATGTGCTCCAATTTGAGGTGAGGAAATTTTTTGTAATAATGTGCATCTTTGCAGCCCCAACGTTGCAAAGGTTGTTTTTTCACTTAACTAGCTTCAGGTCAAATAGAGGCTTCATTTTACTCTACATCTTCCTACCACTTAGGTTTCTGATGACTTCTAACCATTGTCTTGTTCATATCAGATTTCAATGAATTCTTGAAATTGACATGTTTGGTATGTATGGAAGTTGGGTACCTTTTTTGTCATTTCCTCAAAGGCCAATTTATGTTGTTTTCCTGCTATTTAGACTGCATATAACACATATGAGCCTTTTGTAATGTCTTTTCCATACTTTCCGAATTGCCTAATTCAATTCATGCCTTCATGTGTGCTGGAAATTGACTGTGAAATCTTTGTACCTTGCCCTTCTCTTCCCAAAGATAGAGAACATACCTCAACAAGGACATAAATTTCACAATATATTCCTCCATCATTAGATGTCCTAAACGTAGGATGGTGAACTCCATATAATTTTCATCATAAAATTGCTTTGTTAATTATTTACTTTTGAAATGTTTTTTAAATTATTCTGAGGTGATACTTTGTTCTTCAATCACATGTGCAAAATTAACCTCCTCCCCCAATAGGGTGGCCTTTCCCCATAATTAATAGATGGTTAAAATTGCTCATAGGTTACTATTATACTCATACACCAGAAAATACTAGTTCATTTCAATCACCCAAGCTTCAACTTCTTCCTCCGCCTCTGCATTGAAGGATGGAGGTTTTATTTTTTGAAAGTCCCCTTATAACTCCATTTTTTGTTTCTTGGCCCTTTCCAAATTGGCCATTATGCCTGATTCCTCCTCATCATGAACCCTAATCCTCTGTTGGGTATCGTTTTCTTCTAAATTGTCATCAATAAATTGTTGTTTCTCCCTTCTCTCTTGAGTCTCACGTTCAAGACTTGGCTAACTTGTTCTATGATTCTTCCTGTTCGAAAGGATGTTCAAGATATTTTCTTCTTCTTGCATTAATATCTTAGTATCAATCCACATATGAACCATTTCAGTTTGCATGTGTTTCACAGCTTCCAAAATTCTTTGAGTTTGTTGTTGTTGTTCTAATTGGTTTTTTTTGGTGATGATGGTTAATTCTCAACTTTACCCAGATTTATGCATTCATTTTTGGTCTTGGTGTTGACCGGTTTTCCCTAGTGGGTTTATTCAACATCTGGCCTCCATATCACCTACTCATTGTAACAGATATTTTGTTTACTTCTTCTGCAACAATTCATGCACACGCAATACCCGCTCTGATATCAGTGTTGTGGCATGGAGCTCTGATACCATATGTTACCTTTTACCTTACCCTTAGCAATCATCATAACTAAATATTTATTGCAGGATTTATATGCAAATAAATACATTTGCGAGATTTTATTAAATGGTATTAATTTAAATTTTCCATCGATTCATTCCAGCGTACTAAAATCTTGGTCATCAAACGTACTCAACCCTCGAGGTATGACATGTTACATATGTTAAGGGTTAATTCATTAAGTTGATTGTTGTGTATTTTAATAAAGCATAAAACCTTCACAATGGGAATTATATCGAAAACAAATTTTTATATCATATATAACTTTGGTTTCATGTTTGGAGGTGAACAACACAATGATCTGAGTCTTCTCTGAAGCTTCAAGATGGAAAACATGGTGGATCCATTGGGTGATAGATGGACCCTTCCTAGCCTTCGATCGGATTCCAATCAGATGGCGGATGTTGCCCAAGGGTTATTTAGGGTATTACCACCACCCAAACCCTCACCCTACTACTCATTTTCTCTTGCTTTTATCGATCTTTCGCTCTACAACTCGTCAATGTATTCCAACACAAGATATTGACTTAATTATCTCATGCCTCATGCAAGGGATCTATCTGGCGGAAGGTTAGAATTTAATAAGGTAAGTTACTATGCATTTATCTCTATAATATTTCACTTGAACTATCTTACCAATTGTTGACTTACCCAAACCACTTATGCATAGGTACAATTTATTTTACCATATTTTCACTCCACTTTCCCTTCTCCTTTGTGAGGGTTTTAACTTGTTTTCATTTTCCATGTAAATATTGACTTACTTTTCTTAGTTACTCTTGCACAATTTGGGGATAGTATCCTCAGTATAGTTATTCCAGCATTCATCTGGTTGTTTGGTTACCACGACTCCTCTGAGAGTTGGCTTGGAGATCTGGGTTAGTCTCGGATGGTTTCATCATCGATGTGGGTTTGATGGAAGCCGACTCCCTAGTTAGGGCTGTGAGTCTAAATGTTAAGGAACTTTCCCTTCCTGATGTTCAAATGTTGTACAACTAGAACAAAGGCAATTACAGTAGTGAAATTTGTCATTTTATTTATCCTTTCGAATAGTCCAACGCAATAATTGTTCTAGAATTCTAATTTTGAATTTTTAAGGGCACATCCTCTTTCCATCTGAAGTTTTTTCGACTTTTTAATTAAGTTATGAGTGAAGCTCCAAACATGGTTTCCATTTTTTTTTGTTTAAATTCATGAGAAACTTGTTATAGGTTACATTTATATTATGAGTAATGCCCAGACATGGCTTCCACTATTTGTATTTATATTTTTAGTAATGCACAGACAAGGATTTCACTGTTATATTAATGATTTTCTAATGCCCGAACAAGGCTTCCACTATTTATATTTAAATTTATACACAATGCGTCAGCCATAATTTTCACTATATCTATTAAGCAATGTTTTTTTCAACATAATGTGTGTGTGTGTGTGTGTTTTTGTGTGTTTGTGTTTTTTAACACTTAAGTTAGCGGCATGCATGTTTTAATTTCAAATCATGATAATGTATAGTTCCAGAACGAGTTTCTTTACCATGATTCGTATGGGATTCTTATCAGTTCATAATTTCTTTCTTATCACTGTTTGTAATTATCATTCCCTACAATATTTTCTAGAGATCATGTGGGAGACTTCTTCTCCTGACACCAATTACAGTACCAGTTTCATGAACTAGTAGACCTACTGGTTGTATATGTGTCATATGTTATACTCAGTTAGGAAAATTAGTTATTGATGGAACCTTATTACAAGTTTTCCTCATAGTTACTATGGGTTTCTACCTAACTGTAACTTATCCATAATAGAATATTTGATCATGGGTTCCCCCTAGGTTGGGCAAACTGTCATGGCACTCAACTTTCTTGTATTAGGTTTCACACCAGAATTAAGATTGTTCCATCATAAACAACCCAATTTCAATAACAAATTAATTCTGCCAAAATATGGGTATGGGTGGCCACCTGCCTATTCCAATTGGACCCCCACCACTTTTTCTTTTAGCTTTTCAGTTTCCTTAATTGTAGCACAATTCCCTATTTTTAGCATTTTTTTGGGTCCTTAACTTCTGGAACCATTTTGAGGCCCTAGACGACATTTTTTGGGAAAATCAAGAACAACATGGGTCATTGACCGATGTTCATCACTCAAAAGTTGTATTTCTCATACAGATATTTCTAACGAGGTGTTTTCCGTGCAAAACTGATATCGTATGCCAAATTTACGTCCCCGGGAAGTTTATGTACCAATTTACCCAAATGGGGCCTATAGTTTTGGCGCTTCCTCTCCTAGGATTAATTTTTTAGATTTTTATGGTTTTCCATTGTTTCTAAATAATAATTAGGCCTCTGAGCCTCATTTTAAAAAATTTCAGAGGCTTGTAGCTACCACATCTCTTCCCAAGATAAGTTGCAAGTGACCTAGCTAGTTTATTTCCATTCTATATGTAAAAATATTTAAGTTATTTGATATTGATGAAATAAAGTGTTATTTTCGTTGCATATTTTTATTTGTGTTTATATTTGTATTATATTGCGTTCTTGCATAAATGTGGATCAGTGGTATGAGAGTGGTTTTCTCTTTCTTGAACCTTCTTTTCATGTCCCCAATGAGCTCGGGGTATAAGGAGTTAGGGCTCAATCTAGTTGAACCTTTGCAAGATCAGCCTCTCAAACACAAATGGCCTGCGATGGGGGAAGAAAATAAATATCAGGGAGTAGGATATCCTATCAATATATTGCTCGATGAGGCCCTCGAGAAACAAAGGAACATGATAATGGATAAATTTTCCCAGATCCTTCAATGACTACCCACCGACAGCGCATCTGCTTCCGGCAGCCACTCTAGAGGCACCACTCCCTTTAAGGTACAAGTAAACTTTGACATTCCCATATTTGAGGGCCAAAGAGATGCAGGCGTCATAAATATATGGTTAAATATATTAAGGATATTTCTTGGTTCATCACTTTTCCAACAGGGAAAATATTACTTTTGCACTCCTTAAAGCCACACCCTATGTCAATGAGTGGTGGGAAACCTACTATGAGAAAAAGGAAGGGAGGGAACCCTCTTTGTTCTTAGCCGCACCCACTTGGGATTCTTTTCGAGATGCCATCAAGGAACATTATTATCCTGTGGGTAGCTATGAGGACAAGTACATGTAATGGACTACGTTGTGGAAGAAAAGGGATCAAGATGTGCATGAGCTGACGAATATGTTCCATACCCTATGCAACAATTTTGGTATCATAGACTCAGAGAAACATTTGGTGTTGAAGTATTGCAGTTGTCTTCATAGATACATTCAAGAGGAAATGGAGTTCCTCGATATCTTGTCGCTTGGTGCAACATACCAATATGCTGCCAAGATAGAGAATAAGTTCAAACAAAAGAAGTGAGACTTTGGATCTGTGAATTAGAATTAAGAGAAAGGTGCCTGCAAACTGCATAACAAAGTAAAAATCCAAGGCGGGGCAGCTTAGGACAACCTGCCAAATCTACAAGAAAATAACAAGACTGCGAAGCCAAAGAAGGACACAAGAAAGTGCTGTGAGTTCCATAAGAGATCTTCCCACAATGCAAGTGAGTGTCGGGTCAAGCAGTCATTGGTGGCCGAGCTGAAGACTTAAGAGTTGGATGCATTCTCAGACTATAAATTAGAACCTCACAAGCATAATGACAAAGGGAAGCATATTATTGATGTGGAGCCCAACATAACCATTGCCGCCATGAATATCTAGAAGGACAAACCAGAAGATCCAGAGGAGGGGGAATGCCTCTTCCATTCCCATATGTGGGTAAAGGGTTCCCCACTACAATTCATTGTCAAGGCCGGGACAAACGAACCTCTGACCCCGAAGAGGTCTCGAAGTGGCCGAGATTTTCCACCATAACACACCTAGAACCGTACACACCATCGGGTGGCTTCACCAAGGACGGGATCTCCTCGTCAGCCAGTAGTGTCGCCTTCCCTACAACATAAAGCCCTTCACAGATGAGGCACTATGTCACATTTCTCCTCTTGATTTTTGTGATGTATTATTAGGGCAATCTAAGGTTTCAGGGAAGAGACAAGGTCAGGTAAGGGAGGTAGCCTCAGGATTCATTTTTACTTTTAAATACTAAGATACCAAAGGTAGCATTGCCTACCACTATCTCTTTGTTTACTACAATGCATTGTAGTAAGACTACCTAAAACAAGAAATTTTTTTTCCCGATGATACATCCTTAGGGTGGCATACATTTTGCCACCGCCTCAAAATAGGACTCCTCCATACCTGAAAAAGTTATGCACAAGTTCATGGAGGAGGCAGAAGATTTCCTCACTCGTAGGGAGTTCGATTGTGTTGGTGCAGAAGAAGGATGGGACTTGGATATTCTGTATTGAATATTGGGAACTGAACAAGATCATTGTTCGGAATAGGTACCCGATCCCACGGATTGATGACCTTCTGGACCAACTCAAGGGGGAAAATATCTTAGCAAGATCGACTTGAATTCCATGTATCACCAAGTACCAATCGAAACCTCTAATGTGTGTAAGACTGCCTTCAAATCCAAGGAGGTCCTTTTCGAATGGTTGGTCATGTCTTTTGGGTTGACGAATGCTCCCAAAAAATTCATGAGGCTAATGGAGAACATCTTGTGGCCATTCACCAACTCATTTGTAGTGATTTACTTGGATGACATCCTAGTCTTCAACCAGACTTGGGAAGAGCACCTCAACCACATCCAACAAGTCCTCCAAACACTATGACAACACAAGTTGTGTGCCAATTTGGAGAAGTGCACTTTTGGCATGAACCAGGTTCTGTATCTGGGATACATTATTGATGAGTGGGGGGTGCAGGTGGATCCAACCAAGATCCAAGTCTTTCAAGATTGGCCAACCCCAACCAATCTAATAGTGCTCCGCAGCTTTCTAATTCTTATCAATTTCTACAATAGGTTCATGTTGGGATTCTCTCATAACACTTGGCCCTTGAGTCAATTCACCAAGGGAGGAGTGAAAGACAAATTCTTTTGGTCTGAATCTCAATAGAAGACCTTCGTAGATTTGAAACATCGCCTCCATTTTGCACCAGTACTCACATTATCATACTTGCAACAGCCATTTGAGATCGAGACAGATGCCTCTAACTATGCTATTGGGGAAATTGTTACTCAACAGGGGCATCTAGTGGCATATCACAATGAGACTCTTTCGAAAAAAACCTAGAAGTATACAGCTGATGACAAAGAGATGTATTCCTTTGTACATGATTGCTGACAATGGAAGCATTACATTTTAGGGAAGGAAATGTCATCCACACATATCACCGATCCATGCAGTTCGTATAGACACAACGAAAATTGCAAAACAATTGCCACTAGAAGTGGTCCACATACCTGCAAAAAAATCATTTGAACATCAAGTACAAGAAGGGTAGCACCAATAATGTTGCAGACTGCCTATATTGACCATCGATTGTGGCATTAACCACTGTAGTCAATTCTTGTGGGAACGAGCTTTCTGATTGGCCACTTCTCTAAAAAAGTGATCCAGAATTGGGCCGCACATACAAGACTCTCTTAGAGGGTAAGAAATTTCCAGATGTTCACCTCCAGGATGCCCTTATATGTCAATTGGGACACCTTTGTGTTCCTTCAAGTGAGCATGCCAAGATGATTTAGGAAGAAAAATACAGTCGGGTCACTTGGAATTTCGGGGTCAAGAAAAAAATGGCAATACTACAGAATTATTTCTATTGGCTGAACCTGTGATAGGATGTCGAGAATTATATCAAGTCCTACACTAACTGCGCCATTGGAAAACCCACCATGAAGAAACAAGGCCTCTATATTATGTTGCCTACCCCTAGCTTACCTTGGGAATCCATCTCGATGGATTACATGTTTGGCCTTCCTTCAAATAAGAATGGAAATGACTTTGTTTTTGTGGTCATCGATAGATTCTCAAAGATGGCCATTATGATGGCCTGCAAGAAGAATATGACAACAAAAGCCACTACTAAACTCTTCTTTGAATGAGTGTGGGTACACATTGGGATCCCATAGTATATCATCTCAGTTCGAGACAGTAGGTTCCTTACTACATTTTGGTCCAACTTTTTGTCGATGTTGGACACCAAGCTTACCAAGTCTACAACTTTCCATCCCCAAACTGATGGCTAGATAGAGGTCTGTCAACAAAATGATCGTATGCATTTTGCATGTGCAACTCAAAGCATCCACACAAAGTGAAAATACTCCATAAAAGTGAAAAATTAACTTTGATAAGATCAATTTCAACGTTTCCCTATTCTTCTTCTACCTATTCAAACTCAGTAGTAGATAAATTTTGTCAATTGACTAAACAATCTAAAATTACATTATTTCTTGAATTTACAAAATAGAATATAGAGACCAAAAAAATCTTATGTTTAATAATAACCAGAGGGTGACTGTTAAGAAATAATTAGATTTTCAAAAGTTATGATACCTCAAATTAAATGAAATAGATGTGTAGTATCAATCCTCTTGTAAGCTAATTGTCTATCTTCTTCACCAGCAACTAATTAATAAGAGACAATTATAAACACATAAATAATATAACACAAAAATTGTAACATTCGCAAATAATACCAACCAAATCCAAACACATAAACACACAAACCACTCAAAACATCCAAACATGGACTTACAAAGCATTCAAGGAAAGCAATGCAAACTAAATTAAAGATAGAATGATATATTCATGCCATGTAAAGAAAAAATAATGTGAATTTTGAATTTAATCTCAAAAATATACATAATAATGGTAATCTAAAAATGTTACATTGCTCCTCTCAACTCGAAACAACTTAGATCCATCTAACATTGGATCTATCATGCACCAAGGGTGATCAAATTCCTCGAAGGGAAAACCTTTCCTCAAGCTCTAGACTCCAAAAAGAAGGTTTGCACCTTTAGGATTTTAATTTTCTTCTCTTTAACAAGATGTTATTGCATAAAATAATTGTAATTTAAAAATTGGTTGCAATATTAATTGATTTTTTACCCAAATTAGAACTATTAGGTTGGCGAAGGCTTTTCATTCCCTTCTATAAGATTTCATCTATATTTTGGTTTGGAAAGAAATTATATAGTAACTTGCTATTCATAAGATTGAATAAAATAATCACCATTCATCATATTTTTAAAATTTGTGGATATTATACAATTAATATTTTTTAATTTAAGAATTTTTAATTGATCCTTGTTTTTAGATATGGTAGAAATGAAAATCAAGTGGGCTTGCAATGAGCTAACTTAAACGACGTAAAGTTCAAAGTGTTCAAAAAGTAAATGTGTTTTCCCATTTAATTTATTGTCCATGACATTTGCATTATAAAATGTGTTGTTTTTGTAGTTTGACCATCAACTCATACTTTCATATTTTTGTGCAATTCAACCTATAATTTAAGAATAAGAAAAAACAAAAATATTCTATTAAATAATTTTTTTCTTATTAAGATTATTTCATCTTCTTTCTTATAATGTTAAAGTTAGAAATAAGAAAATTCCTATTTATTTTAACTATTTCAACATTTTCATTTATGTAATTTAATTTATATATAATTTATTATAAAAAAAAAAGACAATAATAATAGTATGTTGATTTATTTTGTGATATTACAAATCCCTTCCTCTTGTATATAAAATTTATTATAAGAGAAAATAATAAAATACTAGGTTCAAAACTCTACTTTGTATATAAAATTTATTATAACAAAAAATAGTAAAATAGTAGGTTCAAAACTCCACTTTGTATATACAATTTATTATAAGAGAAAATAATAAAATACTAGGTTCAAAAGTCCACTTTTTTATTATTACTAACATGGTTTTCCTCTTTCCACCATTTTTTTTTCAGATTTGGGTACTTTTAGTGTAAAACATACCTTCATGTCATTAGAGATGTGGGTTTTCATGGGTTTTCCTCTTTCCATCATTTTTTTTCTTTGCTTATGCCCAACTTCTAAGATTTGGGTACATTTAGTGTAGAACATACCTTCATTTCATTAAGATTTGAGTACATTTAGTGTATAACATACCTTGATTTCATTAGGGATGTGGGCAAGAGAACTTCTCTTGTTCAAGAAAATAAATTTCTTGCAACTTCTAAGATTTGGGTATATTTAGTGTAGAACATACCTTCATTTCATTACGGGTGTGGGTAGGAGATCCTCTCTTGTTCAAGAAAATAAACTAGGCCTATCTAGAGGTTTCTTGCAACTTCTAAGATTTGTGTACATTTAGTGTAAAACATACCTTCATGTCATTAGAGATGTGGGTAGAAGATCCTCTCTTATTCAAGAACATAAAATCTCTTGTTCAAGAAAATAAAATAGACTTATTATGACAAAATTCACACTGCAAGATTTTCCAATATTAAAGATAAAATTCAAAATACAAGATTTTAATAATATAACAAAATTCAATTTTATGAAAACTTTAATATCAAAAACAAAAAGTGTAATTTGAACTAGGTTTTCAATATCATCTCATTGCAGGAACACATGTAAATAATATTACAATAACTCTCCCCTAAACACGCCAACTCCCTCATTCCACTACACCATGGAATCATCCAAACTCATTAGCATCTCAACTTGCAATTAGAGAACGTTTATTACGCTTTATTTATTCAACAAATTACAATAATGATAATGAGTGAATAAATGTAATAAAGAGTGTCTGCTCCCCATTGCCATCAATCCTTCATATTTACGTAAGAAAACTCTTTGCAAGCCTCCATTGGTTCATTTGTTTCATTAAATTTGTCACTATTCATCATATTTTTAAAATTTTATGGATATTATACAATTAATATATTTTAATTTAAGTAACTTTTAATTGATTCTTGTTTCTAGATATGGCACAAATGAAATTCAAGTGCGCTTGCTATGAGCTAACTTAAACTCAACAAAGTTCAAAATATTCAAAAAGTAAATGTGTTTTCCCGTTTGATTTATTTATCCATATTTTACGTGAATTTTGTCAATAAATAAATTATTCATATTTAATCTATTGTCCATGACCATCAATATTAACATGACTTGATATGCTAAAAATACAGTAAATTAAAAATATATTTAATAATTGACTAATACATTTAGTGTAGAACATATCTTTATTTCATGAGGGATGGGCAAGAGATCTTCTCTTGTTCAAGAAAATAAAATAGGCCTATTTGGAGGTTTCTTGAAATGGTCTATTTGAAGGTTTATGGAAATGAGGCTTTTAGCTTTCTTTCCATCCCTAAAATGAAATGCTGGACCATTTAATTTGATAGACAACAACTACATTTTGTGCAAGATTTTCTGTGTAAGATTTTCCAATATTATAACAAATTCACAGTGTAAGATTTTCCAATATTATGACAAAATTTAGAGTGCAAATATTATGACAAAATTCACGGTGCAAGATTAAAATTCACATTGCAAATATTATGAAAAAATTCACATTGCAAGATTTTCCAATATTATGACAAAATTCCCAATGCAAATACTATAACAAAATTCATAGTTCAAGACTTTCCAATATTATGACAAAATCCCAATGCAAATACTATAACGAAATTCACAGTTCAAGATTTTCCAATATTATGACAAAATTCACAATGCAAGATTTTCAAATATTATGACAAAATTCACAGTGCAAATATTATGACAAAATTTTCCAATATTATGACAAAATTCTTGCAAGATTTTCCAATATAATGACAAAATTCATGTGAACCTTGCTTTTCAATATCATCTAATTGTAATTCACATTTTGTAAATATCAATAGCATAATATTGAAAATCCTTCATATTATAAACCCTACACAGGCAGCCTTCTCCATTAACCACTCTATTTCACTACACCAGCGGAGACATCCAACCATCTCAACTTGCACACCAGCGGAGACATCTAACCATCTCAACTTGCATACTTGCAATTAGAGACCATTACAATAATGATAATGAGTGAATAAACAGTGTGACGGTCTCCAACGGCAGATTGCAGTGTGACGGTCTCCAACGTGAGATTTGGTTTGCAATATTTGATTCCGCACCCCACTTAACTCTCCCTCTCCTGCCAGCTACTTGGAGTGAAATTGGAAGATAATCTGCAATTAATTAATTCCATGAATGCCCTAGTATTACGATCAAGCCTAAATGAACTGAACTCCATGGAATGCAATTCCATGCATTCACTATTATTGCTGTCAAGCCTAAATGAACTCCAGTGGAGTGCAATTAGAGACCGTTAGCAATTAGAGTGAATAAACAGTGTGATTGCCCCCAACGGCAGATTGCAGTGTGACGGTCTCCAACGTGAGATTGCAGTGTGGAATATTTGATTCCGCACCCCACTTAACTCTCCCTCTCCTGCCAGCTACTTGGAGTGAAATTGGAAGATAATCTGCAATTAATTAATTCCATGAATGCCCTAGTATTACGATCAAGCCTAAATGAACTGAACTCCATGGAATGCAATTCCATGCATTCACTATTATTGCTGTCAAGCCTAAATGAACTCCAGTGGAGTGCAATTCCAACTTATCATGCAACTCCAACTGCATCTGCATCTATTATTGTTGATGTGGAGGTGATCGGTGCCGTCGAATGCAACTGCATCTATTATTGTTGATGTGGAGGTCGGTGCAATTCCAACTCCAACTACCGTCAAATTGCAACTTACGGAAACTGCAACTGCATCTATTATTGTTGATGTGGAGACGGAAACTACAACTGTTGTTGGTGTGGTGTGGAGGTCGGTGCAACTGCATCTATTGTTGATGTGGACTGTTCCGGCGTTCCGCTTCAGACGGAAACTGTTGTAAGGCAAACGCTCAGACACGACATTTACTAATGTAGTGGTCTGTGTCAGTTATTTCTAAAATGCAAAATGCCTTGTCTTTGTCAGTAATTCTAAAATGCATTAATAAAAATATATAATTAATTACTAATTATTCTTTGCATACACCAAACATGAATCAAATAAAAGTATTTGAATATTAAATTTAGCAATTGTACTATATGTTGCAAAGGAAATGTTGTAAAGCAATAACATAGGAAATAGTACAAAGGAAATGAGTAGTATAGAGAGAAAAATATGTTATGTGATTTAATTGAATATTTAACTTATAAATATGAATTATTTTATTTTAAAAAAATTATAAGTTTGGAGAATTGTTTGGATAAAAAAATTGGTTTTTTTATAACCTAGTTAGTAATATAGAGATAATGAGTAGTATAGAGAAAAACATGTCATATGTTATGTGATAAAGAAATTGGTTTTTTATAACCTAGTTAGTAGTATAGAGGTGATGAATAGTATAGAGAAAAAAATGTCATATGTTATGTGATTTTAATTGAATATTTAACTTATAAATATGAATTATTTTATTTAAAAAAATTATAAGTTTAGAGAATTGATTGGATAAATAAATTAGGTTTTTTATAACCTAGTAGGATATAAACTAGCAGTTCCAAAAGGTTCAAGCAAATAATAAGTGAACTTTGGTTTGGAAGATTCAATTTTGGATGATGCAATTGTCTTTGAGCTTCACATCAATGATTTTTGTGATTGTTGTGTATCACATTTTTTTTTAATAAAATGGTGGTCATAAATCTGTATGTTTTCATAGTACATCGTAGATCACTTTACTCAAAATGATAATGCAACATAACACATAAAATATTATATCCATGAATTTGACAATCTTGGATAGATTTGTCTGATTTAACTAAACATTTACCTATTTGTTAATGTAGAAGATTACACACATAATTAAATTTTTTTTGGCATATTATTATTCTTTAATTATTTAACTTAATTGGAAATAGGAAATAATCTAAAGAAAAACCATTTTTAACAACAACAAAAAATTGCAGCAATCACAAAATAAATAAACAAATTTCAAAAAAAAAAAAAAAAAAAATACTTAACAAATTTCAAAATAATTAAAAAATAAAGATTCTAATTTATTAATTTTTTTATATACAAAATTTGATAAAAATGACATAGTCTAATTTATAGAAAAAATAGATAAAACAATATTTTTCATCAAAATCAATTTCAAACAAGAAACCCAAAAACACTTAAACCACCATATTATTAAGAACAAAATCTCACCAAAACTTATATGATTATAAATTTAAAGCACCATATTATATAAGAACGGAATCTCATCAAAACTTATATGATGAAATTTTAATGAATAAACACAAAACACTACCACTATTGTGTATATATATCTTATACTTTGTCTTTCACATTATCAAATTAAAATGGCTTTTAACTATGTTGATATCAAATTAAACAACATGAGATTTTTCACTTTAATGTTGGATTAATTAAACCCCTTTCACTTAAAACTAAATTCAACAAACAACTATTTCTATATTACCTTTAACCTGAATTTAAACTACCATACCCTAAATTTTCTTATTCTAAACTTTCTTTAATAATCTTGTATAAAAATTAAAAAAAACACCTTATCTTATGCTAATTAAAATTTATAATATACAAATAAATCAAAATATTAAAAATCAAACACATTTTAAAAAAAAACAATGATGCCAAATTATATTTTTAATAATATAATTAAAAAATGAAGCTATACTATATAGACAGCAATTATTACGTAACTATGTTTCCCTTCTAAAATTTTGAAGGAAATTGTTGCCACTGTATTTGTCGATATTGCTCTATCCAGAAACAATTGTTAAAGTGTGAGTATTGCGTGTGTGCCTTGCAGTGAACTACCTTAATAATCTTGTATTAAAAAAAATAAATACCTTATCTTATGCTAATTAAAATTTATAACATACAAATAAACCAAAATATTAAAAATCAAACACATTTTACAAAAAACAATGATGCCATTAAAGATATTAAATTATATTTTTAATAATAGAATTAAAAAAATAAGCTATATTATATAGAAAGCAATTATTACGTAACTATGTTTCTTATCTAACATTATGAAGGAAATTGTTGCCACTGGATTTGTCAATATTGCTCCATCCAGGAACTGTTAAAGTGTGAGCACTGCGTCTATACCTTGCAGTGAACTATATAAATAATTAGCTAATGATTATTAGATAATACTAATAATATAATAATCTAAAAACAAAACAAAATCATTTAAATAAACATTAATAATAATTTTTGTTTAATGTATAAACGAGCTTAAATATGCATATCAATTATATAATTTATATATGCACTACTACTTAAAACTTGCTGGTATCTTTCCAGAATTAATTATCCACCTAAACTATCTAATTCAATATAGTAATGAATAAATAAAAATATTCAACAATATCTTAAAAAAAATTTGATTTGTGTCATAAATTTAAAAATCATCATTACACAATTCTATCTTTAAAAAAACTGGTATTTCAAGGTAACCCGCACCAGCAGAGCTTGGAGAGCTTGGATATGAGAAGCGAGTGAGAAAAATTGCGAGCCACAACCATGATTCGGGTATCTCCACCCTCATAATGCAGCTAATTTTCGTGGAGGAAATTGTGTTTATTCTGCAGACAAAGATATGGAAATGGATGGAAAGTGTATGGAAGTAGAGCTTTAAATTTCACATCGTCGAAGACAAATCCGAGATCTTTAATTCATGAAGTGGGAACCATTGCTGTGCTAGCTGGGAAGGCGTAGAATGTGATTTCTAGAATGGGCGTATCGTGAAGCTCGAGTTACAGAACCACGAATCGAGTAACAACACTATCTACATGCAAGGAACTCTGTCTCCTTCCCTAGGAAACCACGCTTTCCTCCGAGTCCTAGTGATCAATGGATTCAAGGAGATCAGGGGATCTATTCCCTCCACGATCGTAAATATTTCACATCTAAAACAGCTTTATTTTGAGAACAATAAGCTCTCCTTCATATTTCCTCCATCCATCGGAAAATTATAGCTGCTAGAGACAGTTTCCCTCAGGAGCAACCCCCTCAGTAGCTGAATTCCTGATTCCATGGGCAATCTCCAGTGCTTAAAACAACTCAATCTTGCCAAAAATCGCCTATCATGCACCATTCCGCTGTTGATAAAGAATCTCGGCAGCTTTCTGTTCTTGGATTTGAATGATAATCTTCTTTTCCCCGCAGTTCCTTTGTTGTGAAGCTCCAAGCCAAGATGTAATGGTAGTTTCAGTGGCAACTGTAAATTCAACTAACATCTATTCAATTAACTTATTTAATAATTGTAGTTAATCTAAGGGTAGAAATTCTTTCAATCATCTAACATCAAAATCAATGTTGCACAATCTTACAAATAGCATCTGAAAAAAATTGTTTTCAAATAATAACAATTTAGAACGTAATTATTAAAAATTCTTAATTCTTTTATATATATATATATATATATATTAAAAAAAACCTTTATTAAAATCAATTACCATCGTAACCTCACCTCCTCGTAACTACAAAAAATCAACAAACTTCCTAACAATATTGTGTTTCTTTGGCTCTTTTAAAAATGGAATGATCATGGCCATGACTAGAAAAGGTAGAAGTGCATGGAAATTTCACTTTCACATATAATTTCAACTATATATGACTCTAATAAAAATAATAACTACATATTTCAGTAATTATATCAATCAATCCAATAGAAATGTGAGTTGTAATATTAATGGATTAAACAAATATATTTAACTCTAAATAATGTAATATCAATCATTTAAAATATATAAGTTGTAATATCAATATATATATAATTCTAATAAAAAATAATTACATATTTCAATAATTATATCAATCAATTTATAAGTTGTAATATTAATCAATTAAATAAATAGAACATTTGAGAAAAGCTTAATGATGTTTTATAATAAAATTAATTAAAATTAATTAAATATAATTAAATATATCTATTTATTTTAGTTTTTTTATTTTAATATATATTTGACTTTTATTTTAAAAAGATTTACAAATCTCCCTTACATTACATTACATTTTCCCCAACATTAAATTATATTGTAAAATATATTTTTTAATGTATTTGGAAACATTAATATTATTATTGTATCTAATAAAAGAAAGTCTCTGATTTGAATCTAGCGAGTTTGGTGTGTCTCCAATTTTTTTTTTCTTATCACCCATATTGTTTGTTAGTTGTATTATCATCGTACCTCTTGGCTTCTTATGATATTCCTCTAGTACTATTTTACTTCTTATGGTATTTCTATAGTACTATTTTATGTTCAAGAATTACTTCCGATGGAGGATGCAACAATGTCTAGGTTAAATGGATGCTCCAAGAACTTGGAGTTGTATTTTTTTTATCTTCATTAATAATCCTTACACCCTTACTAATTTTCATTTTTGTATTTGCTGATCTATATTTTACTTACCCTTCTTAACGTAATTCTAACGCTTTAAGTTATACCTAAGCCTAAAGGGGTTTTTACTATAATTGTTCCCCAAATGTTTAGTATCACTTATAAACTTAATATACCCTTATGTACATTTTCTCCTTAACTTTTGAATTACTTATGACTTGTATAGTTTTGAATATATTGGTGTCCCAACCTTTTTATTTCACATCGTTTTTCTAACTCATTCACTTAATCCCAAGGTTCAATATACAATTATGAATTTCATCCTCCCTTTGATGACCTCTTCCATTCGTTGGTTGCCATCTATCGGAGGCCATGTGACAACCTCCTCCCTTCACGTGGTCTCCACAAACATCGAGACCATGAGTTAGGATGTTGCATCATCCTAACTCATCAACAATAACAACTACTCATTTTACTTACCCAATGCCTATCCCAATTTCCAATGACTCTGTTATGTGATTCCATTGTAAATTTTAGATTATGGAAGTACCAATTTATTTGTACTATTCATATAGTGGTATTAATATTTTAGAAAACCATTTTTTGCTCTATATTTTATGATAGATTTAAACTAGTGTATTGTTGTACTGGGTTGGATTACTATGCTTCTAATTATATGAATTAGTCATACGTAAGCATAGGTTTAGGATGCCCTTTTCTTCCTTCCATGTTCAAGGTTGTTGTAGTATTGTCTACTATTCCGTGTAAACCTAGTTATTCACATCATGGGTTGATTATATTTTCCTTTTCCACTATGCAACATTCTTCAATTTTGGTCCCTTTCCTTTATGTATTCTTTTTGTTGATGAATTTATACGCAACTTTTTTTCCATGTCCTCTTTGTTCTACAAATTATTGACTAAGGTGAATCAACGTTACAAGGTTCTTTTCCCCTTACATTTTTAGTCTATTGACTGTCTCCTCTCATCTTATTCATGTGATTATCATGACATAGTGATTTTGTGAGCATATGTTCATGCTAAAAATCCATTTATGTTTATAAGTGTCATATTAAAATTCCATAAGGTACTCATATGGTGGCATCCAACATTTTCCATAATAGTACATCACCTTACAACAAGCATAGGTAATGCTTGTACTGACATGCTACTAGCATTATCTTTATCACAACTTCATTTTTTGTAAAATTATGTGCCACTTTTTCTCAATACCTTACTCAACTTACACTATTCAAGAAATTATTTCCCTTTGTCCTTTTTGTCTCCTCCCTCACAATTTTAACGAGGGATTTTGACATAAAACATCTTCATGGACATCGCTCTCATATTTTGTTTGATTTTTTATTTTTTATTTTTGGTAGATTAACCAAAAGGAATTACAACCATTTACAATGAATCATCAAGTAAATAATCCTAGACTTTTAGGGTGATTTTAGTTACAACACCCTTCCCTCTTCCTTAAACATATATATTTAACGTTTTATAATTTTATCATTGTACTATTACTTTATTTCATTTATGTTTTTCTACACATGTATGTCATCTGCATCACCTCCAAGTGGTTATTTTATCCCCTACATGGTGCGCCAGCATATCAATTTTGGTATGTAAGGATACCCTAAAAATAATTTAATCACTACAATAGATTTTATTCCAATTACTCATAACAAAGTTATTTCACTTATTATTGCTTTGTTTCTATAGAAGTTTATTTTCCTCCTCCTCTGATAAGAAGTTGTAATATTTTATTTAGCTATAGTCGAGCTCATAGGTCACAGTGTTCAATCCTTTAGCTCTAATATAATTTGTAACATCTCCCTAAATTTTTCATTTCTTTTGTTACATTAATTATTCACCTTTATATAACTCGTAAATACAGTATTAGCCATAATATGAATAAAGGAAAACACAATTCTTGTTGCTTTCCATACTTTATCATAAGGTTGTTATTTTGTAATAAAATTAGAGCATTAATCCTAGGTTGAATACTGATAATCAAGTTTTATATGCATATCTTCTTTTAATAATTCCAATGTGTGCCATCAAGACTATAATATATGTATATGGTGTTGGGTGATATAGGTTGTTGGCTTAACTTTTCCTATCCCGTCGAAAATGGAATTAGTATTGTAATTGTTAGAATTTTGGCTATGAAAGTAATGAGAGCACAATCTTATATACAAGGGGTAGTAATACTTTATATTATCTCAGTTCATTATTGTGGCCAGAAGCTCATTATCATAAGGTATAATTTTTATCTACCAATTGTGTAATTACCTTAGTAGTTAATGTATCCACATTTATGCATGAATGAGGGAGTTAACTACAATTGTACCTATGATTTCAATTGCAGTTGAGATATATTAATTTCATGTATTAAAGACCTGCCTATTCTATGTTTCTCTAGAGTATTCTATGATACCTAACACACTCTTCCCAAGACACCTAGTTATAGATCTGACATTGATTATCGGGATGATCTAATGAACACCTTGAATTTGGGATCATATGGGTAAATACCCTGAGATATCAGAAACACTCCATCTCATTCACATTGTTTTCTTTGGTTGACACCATTCGGCTCCCCTTCAAACCCTAACCCTAGATTGAAGCTGAAATTTCTTAGCGCCGAGACTATGGGTAATTTTTGTATCACTTTGTTAGCCAAACATAGAATAATCCACACATTGGACAAGGTTTCATAAGGTTCTATTTATCTACAACCCCCATTTGCAGATTAGGGAGCATAGTTCCCTCATGGTGGCATGACTTGTTGGAAAAAGGTGTAGTCCACTATGTTCATTAACTTTCAGGTGAACTGGGTTCTTCAGTTGAGGTTGTTATTATTAGTTTTGCATTTCCTTTCTATTATTACTGAAATTAAAAATTTCCTAGGTTATGGCATGGTGAAATGAGTCTTTCAGAGTATACACTACAAGGTAAGGAATTTTGAACTCTCCTTTTCGTAGACTATTCCAAAATAGGTGTTTCCATTACTTGTTAATAACCTCTAGTTGTCATTGTTGCACGTAAGTTCTCAACGAGACATATATCTTTTATAACTTGGATGGGATTGAATCTCTCCATATATTTTTTAGTATTTAATGCATACACATCCTCTCGGTTTACTCTACAGGTTCCATTTAATTCACTCAACATTTCATTCTTCTTTATGACCCAGATATTTTTGGGCTCTAGGGTTAAAATTTCTTTTGTTCTTAAGCACTAGGTGTTTCGAGGCACATGGAAATGTATAAGTTTTTTGTGCCATAGGTGGTATTAGTTATATAAATATCTTACCCTAGATATGGATAAATGCACACTTACTTTATTGTATTGGTGTAGCACTTTTCCTATAAATGATGACTTCTCAAATCTCAATGTTTAAGAAGGGTTATAGTTTAGCTGTATTGTCCATAAAATTTGGTATCGATATGGAATTTTATATGTTGTGGGTTCATTTTGAATGTTCCTATTTTGGACACAAATAATTTATTTCTTTTATGTTATTATAGTTATAAATTATTCAAGGTTGATGAAACCCTTTATTACCATGTCGATTTTCTTGGTTTATTTCCAACTCTCATATAATTGTAACATTTTCCTGTTAATATACAGTTACACGGTATGCATTGTTTTCTACTATAATTAAATAATATCACAAAAGAATAACATAAATTATACTTATTTGAGTAGTTCTTAAACATTCTAGAAATTCAACCAGGAGAAATAACTCTCCACCCAACCAACGAGAATGACAACTATGTCTAGGTCACCCCCAAGCCCTTTCAATTCTCGAACAAAAAACATGCAATGACCTCAAAGTTCAGTAAACAAGAAATATCCTCACTGGGAGCATCCTTCCCACCTTAAAAACATCTTGTTCAAGGTTTCTACACTGACTTACTCTCTCTTCCTTCCTACCATATGCCTTTGATACTTTCTTCCTTTTTCTACCCCCTTGGATTTTCCCACTGAGATCTTTATCTCTACGGAGCGAGAGAGAAGTAATTTTTTTGAACTATCTTCCAACTCAAAATATCATTTTCGATATTTTAACATGAATTCCAAGACTTATCATGATTCATTTTTTTAATAAAAATAATTAAAATGAACTTTTAAAATTTAAAGTTTCACTAGGATTTTTCACACACCCCATGATTTACTAGTTCTTTGTAGTAAAAGTACAGTAAATATTTTATTTTCACTAAGGGGTGTTACAGAATGCGTCTCTATATGACATTGAAATATTTTATTGCAAAAATTCATTTATTAATATTTCCTTAAAATGTTACATATCAACTTCATATTAAAAATTAAATGAATTACACATCTCTCCCTTGTTAAAAATTAATTGGAATTTTTTTCTTTGAATGAATTTTTTCCTTCTAAATGATTTATTATGTCGAATGAATTTCTCTTTGTGGGATTTCTATGTGAAATCAATATTCACTCTAGTGAATCATAGAGCTTAAATTTCATCCTCCTCTCACATATCCAAGTTTTACATGTGGATGGTTGGAGGCGGACCTCAAAATACCCTTGGGCCTATCCCTACAATGAATGTCACAATTCATCATCGTGCATTGACTGTTGAATTTATGGTCAAGATAGGTTGTGGTTAGTACATGGTTAGAGTCCCTGTTGCTATCCCTTTCTTTTCCATCGTGCTTTGTCAGCCACTATGCTTGGTGTAGGTTTGAAATGTCTGTCAACAACCCATGCTTTTCAAGTTCTCATGGTATCGATAATTTTCATGATCTGTTCTTGATCGTCGTTCCTGATCCCTACTTATGTGTTTAAAAAAATGCACCAAAGAACCTTATCTTGATACCACTTCTCATCCAAGGCCTTCTAACCTATTATTAGGCTATCAAAAATCCATAAGCACAACTCCAAAAACTATAAATCTTTGATTTCATAGTTACACATCAAAACAAACATATATTTTACATAGGATTCCAAAAATCATAAACCCTCTATAAAAAAAAAAACGAGGCAATTTCAAGAAAAAAATTAGTAAATTTCATGGATCCTAAATCTCTAGAGTCCGTGAACCGTCAAAATGGATTTTTGCATCCATCATCCACTCATCTACATCCCATTTTTTCATGGTCTTCTCAACTTCACCTCCTTTCCATTTCAAAGTAGTAACATCGCCAGAGCCGAGCCTTGAATCCCATAGCTTGTCCGACGATAAAAATTCAAGCTTATGAGGAAGCATCAAGACAGTGGCACCAATATTGAAAATCGTACTTGGGAACAATGACGGTGAGGGTTGTCGCGTGGAGTAGTAATTGTCGATGTCGATGTCGCTATGGTTATAAAGAATATTCAACAGAATGTCTAACATGGCAGCATCATCGTTTTTTTTTCTCTAACTTCACGTTGACAACAAGATAGGCTGAGTTGGTTTGTTTGGATGAACACATTTTCAATGAATTTTCATAGTCACATAAATATAACAAGGAAGCTGAGGCGTTACATTTAATTCCTGGGTCTCCGTATGTAACGAAGAATTCCAAATTTTACACTGAATTACACAAAGTGATAAAATTTTTAAGGCATGTAGGGTCTTCGTAATCTCCTATACACTTGTAAAGAAAGGAATATACATGGGTACATGCAGATTCCTTCAAAATTATTGCTGCACCATGGTTTTCCCTATCCTTTTCAATTTATTTGGTAATTTGAAACAAATGTACATGTTGATGGTTGTACTCCATTCCCATTAAAACCATTGAGTTTTACTTCAATGATTCTTTGGAGCATAATGCCAATTATCTTTGACAATAGCTTAAATATTAATCAAATTTGTATTTAATTTGATTCTAATTTGAAGAATTTTAATTTTTGTTTAATTTTAATGTAAATGTGAAGTATTTTTGATTTAACGATCGAAAAAATTATTAATTTTCTAACTCTAACTAACATTTGGTGTTCACATAGCAGGAGCCTTTATACTTTTTAAAATTTATATATTAAATATAAGCATAGTTTTGTGGTCACCCACCCACTTAATTCAATTCATTCATGGTAGAATCAACTAACTCTCCAATAAGAACTTCTATTTATTCCCCGTCTTAAACTAACTTTTTTATATCTAGGCCTTCAAACTGGTATCATATGCACATATATAAGATAATCGTTAGGAATATATATAGATATATGTTGTGTGTGTGTGTGTGTGTGTGTGTGTGTGCCTTTATTTTGAATAATTTGAGGTTATTTATGATGATTTTTGTTATGGTAAGTAGTGTTTTATTATTTTTCAAATATTAATTAATTTAAAATCTAAACTGATAGAATATATACATTAGTAGTTTTTTACAGTAAAATTGGTTTAGTGGACATAAGTATATTTTCATGCAAAGAAGGATATCACATATATCAATTTGGTGTCTATTTATTATATAATTTAAATTAATATATAGAAGGCACCTCAAAGAGAGTATATGTGGTTCTCTTTAATATTCTAATGCTAAATGACAGAAAGAAAGAGATATTTTAAGGGAGAGAGTAATTGTGGTAGAAAGATGTGAAGGAAGAGATGGAGAGGTAAAGCGAATAAGCAGGGGAGAGAAAGAGGGGGCAAGGAGAGATGAGAAGATGGATAAAGAGAGAGGGACTTAGGGTGGAGTGGAAGAAAAAGGTGGAAGGGTGTTGATAAAGGGAGGGAGGGAAGGAAGGAGGGAGAGAAAAAGATTGGGGGAGTGGATGGCAGGGTGTATTGTTGTGAATGAGGGATTGAGTGAGGGATGGAGGGATACGGAAAGAGAGGGAGGAAGGTGGAGAGAGAGAGAGAGAGAGAGAGAGAGAGAGAGAGAAAGAGAGAGATGCATGGGAATGAGTGAAAGATTGAGGGGGGGGTTTAGGGAGGGAAAGAGAGAGAGAGGGATATAAGTGGGGAAATGTGAGAGATTGAGGCAAAGAGAAAGGGAGAGAGGCGAGATAGAGAGATAGATAGATGAGGAGAAAGATGTCTAATGTGAGAGGTGAAGAGTGAGAGAGAGAGAGAGAGAGGTATGAGGTAGAGTTAATCCCCTGACTCCTCCCACATATTACAAGAATATTAGAAGTATAGTCGCAAATGTGCTGAGTGGGAAGCAGATTGAGGAGTGTGAGGAGTGGATAGGGATGATCAAGGAGTGCTCTTCTATATTTTAAATCTATGCTTTCATAATCTAACAACTAGGTAAAAGTGAGATCATCCCATTCTATGAGTATCTTTTTGGTATCATATCCACATATAAAATGCTTCAATTTCCACCTTAGTTTCCACTTTAATCATTAACTCCATATATTTTACTTGATTATTACCTCGCACATCGCCCACTCCTCCTTTTGGCATTTGTTTATACCTCTTGGTGCAATTGCTAGTTTATAGTCTTTTTTTGTTTTACATGGATACTCAAATATTTTATATAAGGCTTACATTAAAGAATTTTTGAAATATAAGAATTACACATTTCCATCAATCAATTAAACAAATATAACATTTTAGAAAAGATTAATGATGTTTTATAATACAATATATTAAATTTAAGTAAATATAGTTAAATATGTGCATTTTTTTTCTTTAAATAAAAATTATTTTTAGTTGAAAAATATTTTAAAAATAATTACAAATCTCCCTCACGTAACATTTTCCCTAACATTAAATTATATTGTAAAATATACTTTTTAATGTAATTGGAAAACATTAATATTATTATTGTCTCTAATAAAAGAAAGTCTCTGATTTGAACCTAGCAAGTTTGGTGTCATGTCCCCAATTTTTTTTTTTCTTATCACTCAAATTGTTTGTTAGTTGTATTATCACCGTACCTCTTAGCTTCTTATGATATTCCTCTAGTACTATTTTATGTTCAGGAATTACTTCCGATGGAGGATGAAACAATGTCTAAGTTAAATCGATGCTCCAAGAACTTGGAGTTGTATTTGTTTTATCTTCATTAATTATCCTTACACCCTTACTAATTTTCACTTTTGTATTTGGTGATCTATATTTTATTTACCCTTCTTAACATAATTCTAACCCTTTAAGTTATACCTAAGCCTAAAAGGGTTTTTACTATAATTGTTCCCCAAATGTTTAGTATCACTTGTAAACTTAATATACCCTTAAGTGCATTTGCTCCTTAACTTTTGAATTACTTATGGCTTGTATAGTTTTGAATATATTGGTTTCCCAACCTTTTTATTTCGTATGGGTTTTCTAACTCATTCACTTTAATCCCGAGGTTCATTATACATTTATGAATATCATCCTCCCTTTGATGAAGTCTTCCACTCACTCGCTGCCATCTTTGAGAGGCCATGTGACAACCTCCTCCCTTCATGTGGTCTCCACAAACCTCGAGGCATTGGAGGTATGGTGGGGACCACTTGCAGGTATGCCCTTTTTCACTTCTCTGGTTTGGAACTCGAATTCTCTGAGACTCTTTGGTTTAATTTTCTAAACTTTGCTTATGGACATGCGAAGGTTGTCATAGATACTCCTCTTTGTGATGAGGGTTTCGGTGGTTTGCGGGACGATCCTGCATCCCCCGTCTTTCACAGGTAACCTATGTTATCAATTTACCTCTTTCTACTAACATTTTTTTCAATTTAATCTTTTTAAAAAGTGGTTAAAAGTAATAGTTTTACGTTTGGAAATAATGGTTTTCTAAATTGGAACAAGTCCAAAAATGAGCCATCTTCATGGTATTTTTGCATCCCTCCTTCACGTAATAATCTTACCTTTTTTCTTGTTTAATATCTACCCTTGTTTGGTTGTTTCCTAAATTTTTTGAATAAAAAGTATCATTACTCACTAAGGGAATTTATATGCGCAAAATTCCATCACTGATTCAGATTTTTCAGGGTCTACTTTAAGTTAATCTTTCCTTCCGAATTTCTAAGATGAGTAATTTCCTTTACTGATGTCAATCTTGAATTTTAACATGACTATGTTTGTATTTACGCAGGTCCAATCGAACTTTGATAGTTTGGTTTTTTCGTCCAAACTTGTACATAGCTTATATTAACTTATGGTTTCCTACATCCAGATTAGTATAGCCCTAAATTAGTATATCATATGTTTTATACTTCTGAAAATATTGTAAAATGTCTTTATACATGTATTAGAGATCCCATTGTATAGGAGTTCCTTGAATGCTATTATCTTATTAATTAATATTTATAAAAGAGTTATTTTTTTTCTAGATTTCCATTTTTGTTTTATCTACTTTCTTTTCTGCTAAATTAAATTTTCTATTCATGAGTTAAGTATGAACTAGTATTGATCTGTGTGGGACATTTATAGCCCAGTTTGGACATTAAATTGAGAAATGGAAGATACCCTTTATCCTCATCCTATCAACATAATTTTATACAATTTTAAATGTCGTTTTCCTGTTTACATTTATGATAGTCAGTAGAAAAAGTATCGTACAAATATTTGTGAGGTTTTGGATAAAAATTACATTCCCAATTTCACCGTGGGTTATATTATTTAATGCTCTATCATAATGTTGTTTCCAGCTTTAAAATTATGAAAAATATTTTTTTATTCATCGAGATTTCTTCATGTGTAACTATTCAACCTGGCGTTAGTTTTTGAGGCTTCTAACTTCTGTTTTCTATTTTTAAAAATAGAAAATAAATGGAATATCATATCTCTCAAAAGAGTATTTGTACTTTAGTAACTAATTTTCTTTCACATAATACCACTAATAATAATATTAAAATTTTTGCAATAACCTCTACTCATTCCAGTAGTTCTAATACAAAATTTTTGTATCGTTTACTACCTTAGTATTTATGTAATCATGATAGCATAATTTTTTGTCTTCATAATGTAGAGGTTACACGTGTTTATATTTAGCTCCCCTATTGGGAGATTCCTTCATGAAAATTATATTTCTATCATTCCTTATATAACCATACAACTACTCCCTAGGATTTCCAAATGGTTGTTAACATTCTATATGATATTAAAGTATTAAAATATACCAAAAATCACCAACATCATACAGACTTGAAATAAAATTTTAGAATACATTAATGGTATTAGGTTTGCATTGCAAGACTACAAAATTTTTAGTACCTCCAACTCCTTAATGGTGGAACCAATACTAAATCCTACATATATAGCCTTGAGAAGTCTTCATTCCTCACTAATATAAAATAGAATTGAATATTAAAACTGATGCATGCCTTTTATCAACTCCTCATTAATATGACATAGAATGAATACAAGTCTATATAGATACAACATACCAATTGTAAAGACTATTTTCCTCACATCCACGTGATTCTCCTCAAATCTCTCCCTCGATTAGACATATCAATTTTTTCGAGTGTTGACAACCTCTTGTCAAACTAGTGAAGGAAATTTTAAGACAACTTTCCCCAGAAAGTTTCCTTCATGGCGTGATGTTATTCTGGGCTGTTGTTTCCCATAGCCTAGCCTTTTATTTTTATTTTTCCAAAAAAATTTGTTTTAAATCTCACTTTTCTTCAACTTTTTTTTTTCTTACATATTCCTAGTAACTTTCCCCTTTACCGAGGAATCCTTAGATATTTTTCTTCTATCTAAAGTTTTTTCAATTTTATTTCTCTCCAAAGGAATTTTTTTTGGATAATTAGGGAAAGTATGAAATTCTATCCTATCCTCATGGATTAGAATTTCGGATCTCTCTATACTCCGTCTTTTCAATTTTGGTATGAATTTTTCAATTGAGGTTTGATAGTTGTTGTTATAAGAAAATTTTGCTAAATTCAAAAAATCCTCCCACCTTGTGGGTCTATCCATTACATAAATGTGAAGCATATCTTCTAATATTTGATTTTTTCTGTCAATCTACCCATCAGTATCAGGATGATAGGTTGTGCTAAAATTTATTTTTGTTCCCATCCCTCCAAAAACAAATTTCCAGAACGTTGATGTGAAATTTTCATCCCTATCATAGATGATCACCTTTGGTATCCCATGAAGCCTAAATTTTTTTTTCATAAAAACATTGGCTACTTGGGTTTTCCCAAAGGTAGATTGCACCAAAATAAAATGTGTAGCCTTGTCAATGTGTCCACTACTACCATAATGGATTCATGTTGATACTTAGTCCGAGGTAGTACTATTATGAAATCCATGGATCTCACTTCCCACTTCCATTATGGAATCAGAACGGGGTTATCAACCCTATAGGGTGTTGATGCTCCACCTTCACGTGTTGGGAGTCTAAACATCTTTCCAAATAATCAGTTGTTTCCTTCTTCATTCTAAGCCAAAAATAATTTTCCCACAATGTTGTCACCATATTTTGGTAGATCAGATGACCTGAGTAAGGTCTCTTGTGGTATTCATCCATTATCATCTATTTCAAAACATGTGTGTTAGGAATGTACAATATTTGTTTATAAATAATTAATCCTTTCAGATTTATGGTAGAACTCAGAATTCCTTGTTGATGTTATTTTCGCTGTAATTCCAAATACCGGGGGTCCTATTATAGGAATTTATGAACTAGTTCTTCGAAATTTGTCTTAACACTGCTACTTGTGTCAAGATACAATTTGATGGGAGTGTCTACTTAAGACATCTGAAATTCTATTTTTTTTTTCCCTTAATATGTTTGATTTCCATGTCAAACTCAATAAGGAAAGCTAACCATCTAACTTTTCTTGCATTCAAATCTCACTGGCTAAAGAAGTATTTCAAGATAATATGGTTAGTCATTAACATAAATTTCTTACCCAACTGATAGTGTTGCAACATTTTTAATGCATGTATGACAACATCTAATTCTAAGTCATAAACTGCATAATTTTTCTCATTTTTTCAGCTTCCTAGATTCATATTCTATCACAACATTGTCTTGTAGTAGTACTCCTCTGAATCCTTGTAGACAAGCATCAGTACATACAATAAAGCCTTTTTTTAGATCTGCAATTTTTAGGATTGGGGCAGTTGTCAATTTTTGTTTCAGCCTCTCAAAGCTTTCTTGACATTTGGTTGTCCACTCAAACTTCAACCCCGTTTTCTCTAAGGAGGTAATGGGATAAGCTAATACAAATAATCCCTCCAAAAATATTTGATAATACCCTGTGATACCCATGAATGAACAAATTGTTGATACATATGTGGGTATTGGTCAACTTAAAATTGCTTGTACCTTTTTTGGGTCTACCGCCAACCCCTCCTTTGAGATAACATGTCACATTCAAGTTCAGATTTGTGAGATACCCATTTATATTTACCCCTCCTTCCAAGAGTCTTGAAATATTTTTGTCTGCATTTTACATGTTTCCACTATTTGTGGACTAATATAGCTTAGAATAGCTCCATGATCAATTAAAAAAGACATAAGTTGGGTGAAAATGATACCTTTGATTTCAAACATAATTGATTAATGTTCATCCTGTTGGTCTTCTAATGTGGTGTTGATTCATGGAGTGCTTCTCGCTACATCGTTCACCGTGGTTGCCTCATGCCTTACTTGAATGTTTTGAATAACACTAGGGTTGTGTGGATAGTACCAGAAAAATAGACGTTCTACACACCTCCAACATTTCTTTGGTTCCTTTTATTTTACTAGTGCATCCCATTTGTTGTTGTCTTCCATGGGCTTGGATCATGTATGGGATTGAGCTGGCTTGTTTTCCCTAACATTGTTGATTTTCCTTTACTCTTCCAGGTTTTAAAGTTACATTCAGTCCCTTAAATTTCTGGTAGCACAGTCAACCTTTTGCTAACAAGTTCATCCATAGTCTTTGGGTTATAAAACTCAATTCCTTCTTTATATATTGTGGGCAAGCAATTTAAGAACCTATGTAGCTTCACTTTCTCACCTCTTATATACAGTACATAACGAAATAAGTTTGTGAATTCCTTTATCCCTGTCGTCATATTATCTTTCACTGAAGTATCAGGATTTAGCTTCTGCTACAATTCTTCCAATGAGATTATCTTCTCATGTGTATAATTTTGGTCTCTTCCCACTAAACAGTGGTTTTACCTTGCAAGTCATAAACTTCCAGCCTTTCCTTTAGATTGCTTCCATACTCATATACCTGGAAATATTTAACCATATTCAGGAGCTAAGCTTCTGCATCCTCTTCCTTTTCTCTATAAAAGGTCAAAGGATTTATCTTGCCTAATTATCCCTGCAACTCCTTTCTCTTCCTGGATTTTGAGTCTTCTCTCTAAGACTATTCTCCACTCTCATATTTTTCTGAGTTTTTTTTTGTCTCTTTTCTTTTCAATCTTTCCTGTTGCTCCTCCTGATGACTAGGTTTAGAGTTTAATTCTCTTATCAAACTCTCTTGTGCATTTTTGGATTGCAGTAGACACTCATTGCTAGTCTGTAGCTAAACCAATTCCTGTTGCAAATTCTTGGTAATTCCCAAGATCTAGGTGTTAGGATCTAGAGGCACATCCTCCTCCCCCAGCTCCATATATGTCTCTTCTCTTCCTGTTACTACAATGAATTTAAATCGGTTTGCACTTTATATATGCTACACATTCAATAATTAGCATTAATAAATCATTAACATAACATTCCACTCATCTTCTTTTTGTAAAACAATTTTAACTGTAAATTTAAAATTTTTAGACAGTTGAATCTTCGAGTGTTGAGGTCCATAAGCCTAGTGTTTTAACCTGAGCTCTGATACCACTTGTCATGTCCCCAATTTTTTTTATTATCACTCATCTTGTTTTTTAGTTGGATTGTCATCGTACCTCATGGCTTATTATGATATTATTGTATTACTATTGTATGTTCAGGAATTATTTCCGATGGAGAATGCAACAATGTCTAAGTTAAATTGATGCTCCAAGAACTTGGAGCTGTATTTTTTTTATCTTCATTAATCTTCCTTACACCCTTACTAATTTTCATTTTGGTATTTGGTGACATATATTTTAGTTACGCTTCTTAATGTAATTCTAACGCTTTAAGTTATATGTAAGCCTAAAGGGGTTTTTACTATAATGGTTCCCCAAATGTTTAGTATAACATAAAAATTTAATATACCCTTAAGTACATTGGTGCCTTAACTTTTGAATTACTTATGGCTTGTATATTTTTGAATATATTAGTGTCCCAACCTTTTTATTTCATATGGTTTTCCTAACTCATTCACTAAATCGCAAGGTTCAATATACATTTATGAATACCGTCCTCCCTTTGATGGGGTCTTCCACTAGTTGGTTGCCATCAGTTGGAGGCCATGTGACAACCTCCTCCCTTCACGTGGTATCCACCAACCTCAAGGCATTGGAGGGATAGTGGATATCGCTCATAGTATAACTACGGTCAACAAGTGAGGACACAAACCATAAGACTATACTTACCTTTTTCCTCGTCACTTCAATCCTTTACTAGAGGAGTGTGGCCGCTATGGCTGAGGATGCTCCTTTGCTTCTTCCCCATCCTTAAATGTCGTCTACATGCTGTCAAGAAATGTTCACCCTTATGTATGGATTCTGTGGAATTGTTATTGTGGGAGGCAGAAGAGCTTTTTGTAAATAATCCATGGCTTATACCTTTCTCTAATGCTTGTTGTTTTTTGGATGAAATGTAAATTTTTTTGGGAAATCATTTGTGCAGGGAACTTCACCACTACCTTAGACCTTTCATTTACACCCTAATTATGAACACACTATGTGTTTCCTTGCACGTGCCTAAATCAAATGCTACACTTTCGAGACTTTAGTTTCCTTGAGGTTTCTGTGAGCAGGTAATCTCTCAACCCAGTTTCGGCTAGTGAGAGTTACATGTTCATTTTTTTTATTCTTTCCCATTTCTAGAGAAGTTCTATCTCTGTGAGTACTTGAGTGCAGGGTTTCTATTCTCTATAACTCATGGTTTACGGGCATAAACTCAATCCGTTCAAATTTTATAAAAAGCCATAAAATGTGGGTTACAGGTGCGACATTTGCCCTGTATATTTTTATCTATTCTTCAAGGGAAATAGTTGCGTAACGTACTCTATTCTTCTTTTCCCTTTTGTTAAATTGATTATATCTCTTTATTAGCATGTGTATTGACCCAGATAAGGGTTCATTATTTCTTACAGGGTTTTTGAAGAAATCCCTAGATTTTGGCTTCTCATTCCAAGGTTTCCAAATATATCGAACACAATACCTTCTAGGAATTTTAACTTGGCAGATGTTGGAAAATATAATTCAAGCTACGCAGATTAGGTATGCGCTTTTTTCCTTCTTTGGTTTGGAACTCAAATTCTATAAGACTCTTTGGTTTAATTTTCTAAACTTTGTTTATTGACAGGAAGAGGCTATCATAGTTACTCCTAATTGTGATGATGGTTTCAATCATTTAAAGGATGATCCTACATCCCAATTCCTTTGTAGGTAACCTATGTTATCATGTTCCCTCTTTCTATATGAATTGTCTTCAATTTACTCTTTTTACACAGTGGTTTAGGGTACTGGCTTGAGGTTTGGCACTAATTATTTTCTAAATTGGAACATGTCCAAAAATGAGCCATCTTCATGGGATTTTTGTGTCACTCCTTTAGGTAAAAATATTGCCCCTTTTCTTGTTTTATATCTACCCTTGTTTGGTTTGTTTCCTATTTTGATTGAATAACAAGAATCATTACTCACTTAGGGAATTTATATGCACAAAATTATAGCACTGGTTCATCTCATTCAGGGTCTACGTTAAGGTATTCTTTCCTTCCGAATTTCTGAGATGATTAATTTCCTTTATTGATGTCAATCTATAATTTTAAGGAAACTGTGTTTGTATTTATGCAGGTCCAATCAAACTTTGACATTTTTGTGTTTTCGTCCAAACTTATACATTGTTTCTACTAACTTATGGTTTCCTACATCCAAGTTGGTATACCCTTATCTTTCCATAATTACGCATATGATAAGCACCTGTGTGTTTATACTCCTAGGCATTTGTTATGATGGATCATAACTTGAAATTTTAGCTCTAAGCCCCAAATTACCGAGTTGCCTTTTTTGAAAATATTATTTGTAGCTATTAAAACTATGAGTGTGATTATATAATAAAACAAAATTTTACATTCTTATATTAGGTATAATACTCTGGTAGTTTTATTATCTCTGCATATTTTAATGATGTATTATCATTCTTATTATAGCCTTATACATTTCTTTGGTGATCTTGATGTATGACTTAGCATTTCATATTTTTTATACTTCTGAAAAGATTATAAAATGTGTTCATCCACGTATTAGAAATCCCATTGTACAGGAGTGACCTGAATGCTACGATCTCATTAATTAATGTTTTTAAGAGAGTTATTTTTTGGTTTCCATTCTTTTTCATCTCTATAAATACTTTAAATAAATTTTAATATTCTTGAGATGAAATGCAGACAAATATTGATATCATTGGAGATTTATAACTTCATTTGGATGTTAAATTGAAAGGAAAATAGCCTTTATCATTATCCTATCGATAGAAATTTATACGGTTTTAATGTCCTTTCTTGTTTACGTTTATGATATTGATGAAATAGAAATATCATTAGAATATTTTTAGGTTTTGGATATGATTCAGATTCCCAAATTTGTGTTAGGTTTCCTTATGCTTAAACTTACTCTATCATAATGTTGGTTTAAGCTTAAAAATTTTGAAAAATATTTTGTTATTCATCAAGATTTCTTCATGTGTAACTATTCGACTTGGTTTTAGGTTTTCAGATTTCCAGCTTTTGTTTTCCAGTTTTAAAAATAGAAAATAAATGGAATATCCTAACTCTCAAAAGAGTATTTGTACTTTAGTAACAGATTTTCCTTCACATAGTACCACTAATAATATTATTATAATTTTGGCAATAACCTCTACTCATTCCAGTAATACTAATACAAAATTTTTCTATCGTTTACTCCCTTCGTATTTATGTAATTATTATAGAAAAAAAATTGTCTTCAGAATCTAGAGTTTACAATAGTTTATATTTATCTCCCCTATTGGGAGATTCCTTCATGCAAATTATACTTCTATCAGTCCTTATATAACTGTACAAATACTCCGTAGGATTTCATAATGGTTGTTGACATTCTATACGATATTAAAATATTAAACTATACTAAAAGCATCACCAATGCCATACATATTAAATAAAATTTTAGAATACATACGCGGTATTAAGTTTGCATTATAGGACTATAGAATTTTTACTACCTCCAACTCCTTAAAGGTGGATCCAATACTAAATACTACTTATATAGTGTTGAGAAGTCTTCATTCCTCAGTAATATAAAATAAAATTGAATATTAAAACTTATGCATGCCTCTTATCAACTACTCATTAATATGACATAGAATGAATACGAGTCTATATAGATACCACATTCTAAAGTAAAGACTATTTTTCTCCCATCCTAAAATCTCTCCCTCGAGGAGAGATCTCAATTTTTCCTAGTGTTGACAACCTCTTGTCAAACTAGTGAAGGCATTTTTGAGCCAACTTTCCCTAGCAAGTTTCCATAACGGAGTCCCGTAATTTTGGGTTGTCGTTTCCCATAGCCTAGGCTTTTCTTTTGTTTTATCACAAAATTTTTACTTTAAAGCTCTCTTTTCTTTAGGATTGTTTTTCTTACCTCTTCCCAGCAACTTTCCTCTTTACAAAGGAATCCTTAGATATTTTTCTTCTATCTAATTTGTTTTCAATTTTATTTCTCTCTAAAGGAATTTTTTTGCAGAATTTTGGAAAGTATGAAATTATATCCTATCCTCATTGATTGAAATTTTGTATCTCTCTATACTCTGTCTTTTCAATTTTGGTATGAATTTTCTTAAATAAATATCATATATATAAATTATAATTCCTCCAACATCATAATTGTTTCATAGGTTGACATATTATTTGTCCTATCTAAAATAAAAACATAACAACTGTAAATCTTGGGTATTACATTTGGTTAGACCACTAATCAAACTTGATTTCTATTTTTACCCTCTAGGGTTTCTATGGTATTTGTTGGTGTTGTTAGAGTTGTGTGATTGCTTATATATTGTGTTCATGACTATGTTTATTTACATTTCCTTTTATACATAACAATGATTTCAATCATTGCGTTAAAAGTGTTGTTTCCTAAGTGTGTGATCATGGTTTCTTGTAGAAACTTGAGCCATGGGGTGGAATAAATACAAAGGAAATATCCTAGACCATGGAATTGGTAAATTTTTGCTACAAGAAAAATATATCGAACCAAAACTATGAAAATATTAAAGGATCGAACCCTGGAGTAGTAGTCAATGGCTAAGGAGGAGAGTCATGTGTGTTTTTTTACAAGAATTTAAATCAATGGCAGCGTACGCATGGAAATATGAGCAATAATTATAAGAGTATCTCATGGCAGGAGTGTCAGTGAAATGTAGTGCTTGACAGAGAAAAGAGAAACCAATATCGATCTTCACATACAAACATTACAAATAGTTTCAATGGTAGAGAGAAAGACATTATTGTATACAAATAAGTATAGCTTGTGTGAAAAAAATCATGTCGAAAGGGTAGAGATGAATGCAATCAAATTTTATAGCTAGGAAGTGAAAATTGTGTCTGAATCAATAGATTGATGAACCATGTATCTAAGAAGAATTCCTAGAGAATTGGCGGTTATAATGGCTGATGACCTATATAATTCGATAGGTGGCAGTTACATTAATGTCATGGAGAAAGGAAAGGAAATAGTGTAAGAAGCAATGAATTACTAACATTAACCAAGAAAAATATTAATTGTAAAGGAGATAATGTAATTGCAAATATTATTGTAAGACTTGACAAACATGCATGCACCAAAGTCTAGAGTGATAGGATGAATACTAGATTTTCTTAAGTAACCAGATCATTAAGGGGTTTAGATCCATAAAAATTCCATACTCAATTTTAACGGGGAGATTTTCAGGATTGAAATTCACTCGGGAATGATACTCTAAATAAAAACTCTACAACTAGTGGTGAGGAAAGACCCTGAAGAAGAAATAATTGGTTCAAATAATGCCAAGATTTCCTTTTTCAAATTGATTAAATAAGGACCAGAAATATGAAAATATTAAAGGATCGAACCCGCGAGTAGTATTCAATGGCTAAGGAGGAGAGCCATGTGTCTTTTTTTAGAAGAATTTAAATCTATGGCAGCACAGGCGTGGAAATATGAGAAATAAATCTAAGAGTAGCTCATGGCAAGAGTGTCAGTGAAATGTAGTGCTCGAAAAAGAAAAGAGAAACCAATAAAGAATTGAGTGAAATGTAACGAGGGAATAAAACTCACAAGGCAATGAAGACATGAAGTACATGTAGCTAGACAAGAAAGCGGATTACCTAGAGATGAATTGTCGTACACACCATGAGAAAAGTTCTTTGCACCCAGAAATAAGTAGTAATGGAATAATGTGTGGAACATGACCCAGTTTGAATGATAAATGGTTTTTTAATTAACCAAAACCATTGAAAAGTAGAAGGGTAACATAACCAACTACCATTTCCACAGGTAAACCATGCTCATATTGCCACAGCGAAGAAAATGAGGAATTGTCGAGTGAAAGGTACCTTAGGGTTTGGGGAAGAGAATATGCATCGTAGATCAATTGGACAAGATCACCACTATCCAAGTGGCTTTTCCTTGAACCCAGTGCATCCCATGTGAAAAGTAAATGCCTTCAGATGGTCACGCCATATGTCGCTCAAAGGTTGATTACAAATCTAGTGGTAGATACAGCTGGTGCGTTGGTCATAACTGAAGGGAAAAGTAATGAAATACATAAAAATCAGTGAAAGAATATGGATAACATGGAAAAAAAGCCTAAGTTCCATGATATTAAAGGTCTGCAACCAACACATATCAAATTTGAGTAAGCTAATATAAGTATTATAAACGGAAGTAATGCAATAGATAATTTTAAAACCTTAGTTTAGGGATTACTCAGAGGGCGATATATCCATAATCAACATGTTAGATGCATTTCCAAGGACAACCTAAGAATCCATATCTGAGGATAGGAGGATGGTGGAAAGGGATCTATGTTGGTATTGACCTCGAAAATCCTAAATTGTGCTTGTAAAGGTGTTTCTTGTAAATGTATGCTAAATATAGTAGAGTACTGAGATACATGCGAATATGTAATCATAAACAACAATGGGGAAAAAAAAATAAAAAAATTGGACACGTGACCCGTAAATCCGCCTAACTTATATTGAGAGCCTTGACAATTCAAATATAAATTTGACAATCACTTTTCCCACTGATAAGTTTTTTTTATAACTGTTGGTTTTTTTTTAATGATGTTTTATTAGAAATTCTATATTTAGTATGGTACGTTAGTAAAAACAGTAATATGTATCTCTTCACTTTTATAATGAATAAAAAACTTTTTTATAACGTATATAGTAAAAAAAAAATGATAAATGTTCAATTTATAATAAACATTAAAACATTAATTCTATAATACATCTCCTATACTACAATAATACAATTGAAATATTATTATTTCTATTATTATTATAAAAATAATTATGATATTAGTACAATATACATTTAGAAAAATTATAAAATATTATTTTGAGTATGGATATTTATCCCTATTTTATAATGGAGATTCTAATTTTGTTACAATATCATAAGTCAATATCATGGTTTATGAATATCACATCTCCTAAAAAATCGTATCTCATATTACTTTTTTTTTAATTAATCAATTTAATTAAAATGGAAATAAAGGTGTAAATAAGATAAATATAAAATTCGATTTGTGTATAATACTAAAAAAAAATTAAAATTTTTTATTGGTAACGAATGAATGTAAACAAATGTTTTTTTTTTTTTTCATTTAATGTTAATGGAAGGGGGTCATGTTTTACAAAATAAAGCAATTTAGTAGCCATGTGATATGTAATTGGAACATTTTATGATTGTTTATTTGTGTATTTTATGATTACTTGTTTTTATGATTATTTTATGAATGCTTCCTGCAAGAAAGAACACTGAAATAGCAGAAGATGCAATAATATATATATCTATTCAAGCTAGTTAGCTAAATCAGTAAAGCATAAACTACATTCATCAACAAAGATCTTACAATATGGAAAATCAAATTTAACATAGATGCATGTAGGGAAAAATAAGAAGTACTCTTTATTGATGATAGAAGGAGAGGTTACAACCTAGTGACTGATTTGAAGTGACCTTCCAGCAAAGTTCCCAAGTCTCATCACACATAAATCTCTCCAACAGTATTTCCACAAATAAAACTCTCAATTGAAAATTCTCCAGCATTTCTCTACTCAAATTTTTCCTTCTCAAACACTTAGATATGTGTTCAATTTATAGATGAACTGTAGGTTGTTTTGTAATCAATAACTTTCCAAGAATAGGCAAGACATGTTTCCATTCCTGTAGATGTCAAATGGACACTTGGATCCGAAGCTTGACACATGTGAACTCTTCTAAAAGGCACTGGCCAAGTGGAGATTCCGGAACAATGAGAATTTCACCCCCAATGTGACCAACACACCTTTGAATATCTAGAAGTGCTTTGTAGAGCAGCCTTGCATGGGGCTACCTGCATATTTAACGCACTTAGGCCCCTTAGAGCCTGCGTTGGTGAGCTCTCATATGCTATACAATAAGCTTCAAACTATGGAAACCTTTTCTTGATGAAATTATTGTTTGATTTGTCTTTTTTTCTGTCTTAGAGCATATAGAAACTGAAATGATAGGGAATGATAGACCCTTTGATCATCGGTCCTGGAGATGATTCCTAGTTAACCAGGTCATTGGGAATGGTGCCCAAATTGACCTATAATAGCTACCACAGGGATTAACTCAATAGTAAAATAAATTTCACTTTTAGGAAGTAACCAAGGTATTTTTCCCAAAAAACATCCACAAATTCTTGTACAATTGGTATATTTTCCACCGCAATAATATTTTCCTTTATGTTGGAAAATCCCACATGTACTGCATATATCATAAAACCCTTCATGAGACATTTTCTAAGTTGTGTAGTGATGATGGGACGTAAATTTACAAGTCATTTAATTCTTTGTAACATACTTATTATCCCATTCTCTGCTAAATAACTAATGGAATTTTTTTTACAGTCCACTACCTACCAATGGATTTCCAACCAATTAATGCCCAACAATATATCATATAATCCTAAGGGTAAAACATTCAACTCAAAACTTATTTGTGCCTCTCATATCTCAATCGAGCATGTTGGTACATGAGAAGTTGCCCATATTTTTTCCTTGGTTGCTAGTTTTACTAACCAGGGAATTTTAAATTTCTGTGTGATTAAATCACACTTCTCTATTTCCTTGGGATTCACATAACTCAAACTATCGCCTAGATATACTAAAAGAGATATACGTTGTTTGAGTATCTTACCTTCCAATTCCACCGTTGAGGGTTGAAATTCTACTTGCCTATCCTCAAGAGTTGCATTAATATGAGGCATGCTTCTAGCTACCTCTCCAACGACCGATGATTCCTACACATTGGCCACATGCTCTGATTTGTGGTGAGGACAATTTTTGTAATAGTGTGCCTCTCCGCAGCCCCAAAATTGTAGAGGCATTTTTTGTGCTTAACTAGCTTCCAGTCTACTAGAGGCTTCATTTTTCTTTGAATTTTCTTGCCACTTGGGTTTCTACTAACTTCTACCCATTGGCTTGTTCATAGCATATTTCAATGAATTTCTGAAATTGACAGGTTTGGTATGTTTAGAGGTTGGGTAGCTTTTCTGTCCTTTCCTTGGGGGCAAGTTTCTAATGCTATCTGTATGTTTAGACTACAGATAACACATATGAGCCTTCTGTAATATATTATCCATATTTTTTGGGTTGTTGAATTCAATTTTCTCCTTCATGTGTGATATAAATCCACTTAGAAATCATTGTACCTTGGCCTTCTCTTCCCAGAGATAAGGTACATACCTCATCAAGTACGTAAATTTCACAATATATTCATCCATCATTAGTTGTCCTAAACATAGGTCGAGGAACTCCTTAGACTTTTAATGATAAAATCATTTTGTTAAATATTTACTTTGATTTTTTTTGTAATTCTTCCCACGTGATTTTTTGTTCTTCAATTGCATTTACAAATTTAAACTCCTCCCACCATAGAGTGGCCTTTCCCCATACTTGATAGATGGCTAATATATCTCGCAGGTTACTATTATACGCATACACCTTAAAGTACATGCTCTTTTCAATCACCCAAGCTTTAGATGCTTCCTCCACCTCTCCATCAAAGAATGGAGGTTTAACTTTTAAAATTCCCCTTGTAACTCTATTTTTTATTTCTTGGCCCTTTCCAAATTGGATGTTGTGCTCGATTCCTCCTCATCTTGAACACTAACCCTCTACCGGGTATGGTTGGCTTCTAAATTATCTTCAATAAATTTTTTCTACTCCCTTGTCTCCAAAGTCTCACTTTTAGGACTTGGTTGAGTTATTCTCTGATTATTTCTATTCGATAGGATTTCAAGATATTTTCTTGTTATTTTATTAATCTCTTAGTATCAATTTGCATACTCTCCATTTCAGTTTGCATGTGGTTCAGAGTTTTCAACAATATTTGGTGATGTTTTTGTTGTTCTGCTAGTAATTGGTTTGTTTGGTGATGCTGGTTAATTCTGAACTATACCCACATTTCTGGGTTCATTTCCAGTCTTGGTTTTGACTAGTTTTCCATAGTGGGTCTATTCGGCATCACACCTAGAGATCCCCTTCTCACTGTAACAACTCTTTTATTTACTACTTCCGCAACATTTAACGCACACGTAGTGCCTGCTCTGGTCTCAGTGTTGTGACTTGAAGCTTTGATACCACATGTAACGCCCATTAGCATGCACATAAAAAATAAATAAATAAATACCTTTTAGCTTACCCTTTGCAATCATCATAACTAAATATTTATGGCAGGATTTATATGAAAGTAAATACATTTACCAGATCGCATTAAATTGTATTAATTTAAATTGTCCATCTGAGTCATTCCAATGCACTAAGCTCTTGGTCATCAAATGTACTGGACCCTCGGGTTCTGACATGATACATATGTTAAGGTTTTATTCATTAAGTTGATTGTTGTGTATTTTAATAAACCATAAAACCTTCACCATGGGAATTATATTGAAATCACATTTTTATATCATATATAACTTTGGTTTAATGTTTTGAGGTAGACAACGCAGTGATCCTAGTATTCTTTGAAGCTTTGAGATGGAACATATGGTGGATCCATTGGGTGACAGATGGACCCTTCCTAGCCTTCGATCTAATTCCATTCGGATTTTTTATGTTTCCTGATAGTTGTTTAGGGTATTACCCCCACCCAAACCCTCGGCATGCTACTCATTTTCTCTTTCTTCTGCCTGTCATTCACTCTGCAACTTGTCAATGTGCTCAACGAAAGATATTGACTTACTTAGTTGATGCCTCATGCAAGTGATCTATCTGGTTGAAGGTTGGAATTATTAAGCTAAGTTACTATGAATTTATCTCTATAATATTTGTCTTGAACTATCTTACTGACTGTTGACTTACTCAAACTGCTTATCCATAGGTACCATTTATTCTACTAGGTTTTCAGTCCACTTTCCCTTCTCCTTTGTGAGGGTTTTTAACTTGTTTTCATTTTCCATGTAAATATTGAATTACTCTACTTAGTTTCTCTTGCACTATTTGGGGAGAGTTTTATGGCTATAGTTATTCCAGCATTCATCTAGTTGTTTGGTTACCACGACTCCTCTGAGAGTTCTCTCAGAGATCTGGGTTAGTCCCAAATGGTTTCATCGCCAATGCGGGTATGATGGAAACCAACTCCCTGGTTAGTGTTGTGAGTCTGAAATTTTAAGGAAATTTCCCCTGTTCATGTTTAAACATTATACAGCTACAACAAAGGAAATTAGAGTAGTGAAATTTGTCATTTTATTTATCCTTTGAAATAGATGAACCCAGACATTGTTCTGGAATTATAATGTTGAATGTTTAAGGGCACATCCTCTTTCCATCTAATTTTTTTTTTTTTTTTAATTAAGTTGTGAGTGAAGCTCCAAACATGGTTCCCATTGTTTATTGTTTAAATTCATGAGAAAAATCAGACATGGTATTTACAGGTTATTTTTATATTATGAGTGACACCGAGACATGGCTTCCACTGTTTGTATTTATATTTTTAGTAATCCACAAACAAGGTTTTCACTGTTATATTAATATTTTTTTAATGCCTGAATAGGGCTTCCACTATTTATATATAAATTTATACACAATGCTTCAGCCATAATTTTTGTTTTATATATCATGTCATTTTTTTCTCAACATAATGTGTGTGTGTGTGTATGTGTTTTAACACTTAGGTTAGTAGCATGCTGTTTTAATTTCAATTCTTGATAATGTAAAGTTCCAGAACTAGTTTCTTTACTGTGATTCGTATGGGATTCTTATCATTTCATAACTACTCTCTTATCACAGTTTTTAATTTTATTCCATAGAATATTTTCTATATATCATGTGGGATACTTATACTATTCTCCTGGCACTAATTACCGTAAAATTTTCATGAACTAGCAGACCTACTGGTTGTATATGTGTTGTATGTTATACTCGGTTTGGAAAATTAGTTATTGATAGAACCTTACTACAATTTTCCCTCAAATTTACTATGGGTTGTTACCTAAATGTAACTTATCCATCATATAATTTTCGACGAGGGGTTCAACCTAGGTTGGGAAAAATGTCATGGCACTCAAATTTCATGTATTAGGCTTCACACCAGAATTAAGACTGTTATGTCGCAAACAACCCAATTTCACTAACCAAATTAATTTTTCCACAATTGATCCAGGTGGATATGGGTGACCACTTTCCTATTCCAATTGGACCCCCACCATTGTTTATTTTAGTTTTTAATTTTCCTTAGTTATAGCATAATTTACTATTTTTAGGATTTTTTCGGGTCCTTAACTTCTGTAGTAATTTTGAGGCCCTAAATGACATATTTTTCGAAAATCGGGAGAAATATGGGTCATCAATTGATGTTGATCACTCAAAAGTTGTAGTCCTCGAACATATATTTCTAGCGAGGTATTGTTCGTGTGAAACTGAGATCGTATGCCAATGTTATGTCACTGGGAAGTTGATGTACTAATTTACACAAACGAGGCCCATAGTTTTGGTGCTTCATCTCCTACGATTAGGTTTTTTGGATGTATATCATTTTCCATTGTTTCTAAATAATAATTAGGCCTCCGAGCCTTATTTTAAAACAGTTTAGAGGCTTGTAGCCACCACATCTCTTCTCAAAGATAAGCTACCATGGCCCTAGCTAGTTTATTTCTATTATGTTTGTTAGCATATTTAAGTTATTTGATATTAATGAAATGAAGTGTTATCTCCATTTCATATTTTTATTTGTTTTTATATTTGTATTAAATTGCATCCCTACATAAATGCGGATCAGTGGTATAAGAGTGTTCTACTCTTTCTTGATCCTTCTTTGCATATCCCTAACGAGGTCGGGGTATAAGGAGTTAGGACTCGATCTAGTTGAAACTTTGCAAGATCAGCCTCACAAACGTCGACAACCTCCCATGGGGGAAGAAAATAAATATGAGGGAGCAGGAGATCCTATCATAATATTGCTCGAGGAGGCCCTTGAGAAACAAAGGAACGTGATGATGGATAACTTTTCCCATATCCTTCAACGACTACCCACTGGCAGCACATCTACATCCATCAACCACTCTAGAGGCACCACTCCTTTTAAGGTAGAAGTAAACTTTTACATTCCCATATTTGAGGGCCAAATAGATGTAGACATCATAGATAGATGGTTGAATCTATTAGAAGGATATTTCTCAGTTCATGACTTTTCCAACCAGGAAAATATTACTTTTGCACTCCTCAAAGCCGCACCCCATGTCAAGGACTGGGGGAAAACCTATTGTGATAAAAAGGATGAGAGGGAACCCTTTTTATTCTTGGTCGCACCCACTTTGGATTCTTTCAAAGACTCCATCAAGGAATAATATCATCCCGTGGGGAGATATGAGGAAAAGTACATACAATGGACTATGTTGTGGCAGCAAAGGGATCAAGATGTGCATGAGTTGGTGAATATGTTCCATACCCTACACACAAAGTTGGGTATCAAATACTCAGAGAAACATTTGGTGTTGAAATGGAGTTCCTCGACATCTCATCGCTTTGTGCAACATACTGATATGCTGCAAAGATTGAGCAGAATTTTAAACAAAAGAAGCGAGACTTTGGATCTGTGAATCAGAATCAAGGGAAAGGTGATCCCAAACTCTAGAACAAAGGACAAAGGCAAGGCGAGGTAGCTCAAGACAACCTGCCAAATCCAGAAGCAAGGAAAAACATTATAAATCCAAAAAAGGACACAGGAAAGTGGTGTGAGTTCCGTAAGAGCTCCTCCCACAACACAACTGAGTGTCAGTTCAAGCATTCACAGGTGGCCGAGCTAAAGGCTTCTGAATTAAATGCATGCTCTAACTCTAAATTAGAACCCGACTAGGGGAATGAAAAAAGGAAGAAAATTATTGATGTGGAGCTCAACACCAGCATTGCCACCACAAATATCTAGAAGGAAAATTTAGAAGATCCATAGGAGGGGGGACACCTTGTCCATTCCTTGATGTGGGTAAAGGGTTCCCCGCTGAAGTTCATTGGCAATAGTGAGAGCCAAAAGAACATCATCTTAGAAGAGGTCGTGAAGCAGCTGGTATTGTTCACAACAACATACCCACAACCGTACACAATGGGGTGGCTTCACCAAGGACGAGATCTCTGCTTCAGCTAGAAGTGTTTCCTTCCCTACATCATCAAACCCTTCACAAATGAGGTATTATGTGACATTGCTCCTCTTGATGTTTCTGGTGTATTATTAGCCCAACCATACTTGTGGAAGTGACATGTTGTGTATGAGTCCAGGCCTCGTGCTCTTATTGTTAGTTTGGGAAATAAGTTGTATATAATACTGGAGGTAGCAACGCATACTCCCATCTCTTTGCTTACTGCAAAACAATGTAGTAAGCTCATTTCCGAAACAAGGAATTTTTTTTTCCTGATGATCCACCCTTAGGGAAAGAAGAATATCGTGGCCATCACCTCCAAACAAGGCTCTTGCATGTGGCAACAAGAGATGGAGAAGGTTGTGGTGGAGTACGGGGACATCTTCACCTCACTCGTAGGCAGCCCTATCATGTTGGTATAGAAGAATGGTGGGACTTGGAGACTATGTATTGACTATCGGGTGTTGAACAATATCACTATTCAAAATAGGTACCCAATCCCATGAATGAATGACCTTCTGGACCAACTCAAGGAAGGAAAATATTTTAGCGAGATCATCTTGAAGTCCAGGTATCACCAGGTACCAATTGAACCCTCTAATGTGTGGAAGACTACCTTCAAATCTAAGGAGGGCCTTTTCGAATGGTTGGTCATGCCTTTCGAGTTGAAGAATGCTCCTGCAACCTTCATGAGGCTAATGGATGAAATCTTGTGGCCATTCACCAATTTATTTGTAATGGTTTACTTGGATGACATCGTGGTCTTCTGCTAGACTTGGGAAGAGCACCTCGAGCACATCTGACAGGTCCTCCAAACATTATGGCAACACAAGTTGTGTGGAAATTTGGAGAAATTCACTTTTGGCATAACCCAAGTTCATTATCTAGGATACATTATTGATGAGAGGGGGGTTAAGGTGGTTCTAGCCAAGATCCATGTTATTCATGATTAGCTACCCCCAACCACTCTAATAGAGCTCCATAGCTTCCTGGGTCTTGCCAATTTTTACTGCAAGTATGTGTTGGGATTCTCTCATATCACTTGGCCGTTAAGTCAAGTCACCAAGGGAGGAGCGAAAGACAAATTAGTTTGGCCTAAATCTCAATAGAACGTGTTCGTAGAATTGAAACATCATTTTTTTTTGCACCAGTACTCACATTACCATACTTGTAACATCCATTTGAGATCGATACAGATGCCTCTAACTATACTATTAGGGTAGTTCTTACTCAACAGGGGCATCCAGTGGCATATCACAATGAGACACAAGGGAAATTGTAGAGTGATCACCATTAGAATTAGTCCACACACCTGCAAAAATTTCATTTGAACATCAAGCACAAGAAGGCTGGCACCAATAATGTTGCAGACTACCTCAACCAACCACTGATCGCGACACTAACCACTGTAGTCAATTCTTGTGGGCAAGAGAATTTCTATTAGCCGCTTATCTAAAAAGTGATCCAGAATTGTGCTATACATACAAAATGTTCTTAGAGGGTAAGAAAGTTCCATATTCTCACCTCCAAGATTCCCTTTTATGTCACTTGGGACACCTGTCAGTTCCTTCAACCGAGTGTGCCAAGATGATTTGGGAAGCTTCAGCCATAGTTTTAGTTGTCTATATTATGCCATGTTTTTCTCAACATACTATATATGTGTGTGTGTGTGAGAGAGAGAGAGAGAGAGTGTGTGTGTGTGTGTGTGTGTTTTAACGCTTATGTTAGAAGCATGCATGTTTTAATTTCGAATCATGATAATCTACAGTTCCAAAACTAGTTTCTTTCCTGTGATTCATACGAGATTCTTATCGGTTTGCAACTCCTTTCTTATCATTGTTTGTAATTATCATTCCCTAGAATATTTTCTAGATATCATGTGGGAGACTTCTATTATGCTCCTGACACTAATTACAATACCAATTTCATGAACTAGCAGACCTATTATTTGTATATGTGTCGTATGTTATACTCAATTTGTAAAATTAGTTATTGATTAAATTCTATTATAGTTTTCCCTCACAGATACTATGTGATGCTATGTTACTATAAATCATCTATCATATACTTTCTGACCCGGATTTCCTTTAGGTTGGGCTAGCTGTGATGGCACTCAACTTTCTTGCATTAGGTTTCACACTGGAATTAAGATTGTTTCGTCGTAAACAACCCAATTTCACTAACCATATTAATTCTGCCACAATACTACCCTTCACTTCACACGTAGGGTTTTCTATTGTATTCACACATATATCCCATAATATTAATATTCTAATTCTATTACTATCAAAGGCCACTAGGTATCAAGCACATAGTGAGTATCCTCTCACTGGCATAATAAGGTCCCTATGTATTTCTATGTATGAATAATGGTTAAAATAAATAACGTTATAACGTTATAACCTGTAGGTATTCATCTAACTCACTAAATATGGGTAAAAGCTTTTTGTATTAATTCAATTCAATACTTAATATACATACACACCTGCAACACTTCCTGTATTAATTTACAATACTGCAAGATTTCCAATATTTCGCTATCATATTTAATACAATGAGATGTATTACCTGAAATTTCACATTTATTATTTAACTTGTAAACCTTGAGTAGGAAAGCTCAACATAAGGGTCTTTCGCCCTACCAATGAGATTGAAAATTATGTCTGATGCTCCCCCCAAGTTCCTACTATAGACATCATTGACATCCTTTTTCAATCTAGACTCTTTTATTGACCTCAAAAATAGTTTTGAGTTTAGTCTGGCACAATTCCAGAGAAGTTCCACTTGTCATAGATTTATAAATATAGAGACGTTCCTAGCAATATCTCATTGCCTTATAAAGTTTTGTGTTCTCTCTCTCTTTTCCACTGAGAGTTGAACCCCTCTGTTCCCACCTGGGATCACTTTTATCTCTTGGGAGAAAGATCTAGAATCACAACTGACTAATTTTCTGATAGGTAGGTAACTACTATCGGGCCTTTCCTCTTGAGCTTTCCCCTCTTACTTTCCAATTAAAAATTTATGAAACTTAAGCTTTCCCATTCATAATAGTCACATACTTATTAACATATATTCATATATGTAATATTTATTCAATTCATAAGTAATTTATTTTAACTTAATATTTTTCTTCAAATTAAATAGAAAATAATTAAGTCACCAAAATAGTCAAGTAAGCCATAACCAACTAGAATCAACTGACTGTACGAGGGGTTACATCTTCCCTCCCTTAGGTGAACACCGCCCTCGGAGTTCCTTAATCATTTTTAAACATCTCCGGATAGTCTTTCCTCCTAAATTCCTTGTCCTCCCAAGTGGCCTCCTCAGGTCCAAAGTGCTTCCATTGCACTTTAACTTAGGTGATGGCTCTTTTCCACAATGATATTTCCCTCTGATCGAGGAAGCATTTATTTTCTACCAAGAACTCGCCATCTAGTTCGACCCATAACCAAGATTCAACACAAAACGATTAGTTACAATAATCCTCTTAATCTGTATGTAATATAGTGTAATAAATTTACCTATAAATTTTTCCATTGAATCACATGCCTAGCATCATATACATCTTGCTTTAACAGTGATATATAGAATACATTATGCACCTTTATGTGGCTAGGTAAGGCTAACCGATAAGCCATGGGTCTGATTCATTCTAAAATCTAAAAGGGACCACAGTAGTGAGGAGCCAATTTTGCACAAGTAGTCCATATTAATATGCTCCTCTTAGGATTGATTTGAACATACAAATGGTTTCCCACTTTAAATTCCCTTTAAGTTATTTTCTTATCTGCATATACTTTCTGCTAATCCTGGGCAGCCTTCAAATTCTATCGAATTTTTTTTACTTCCCGTTCCATATCCTCTAGCATTTTAGGCCCTAACATGAATTTTTTTCTCAGGGATTTTCCAAATTATAGGAGTCTGAAATTTTCCTCCATATAACACTTCAAATGGGCTCATCCTTAGTGATTCATGATACCCATTATTATATGATAACTCCATCAGATGTAGGTATTGCTCGCATTTTACCGGTTTTTGCATGACATACTTCTGCAACATGTCCTCTAAAACTTGATTTAATCATTCATTTTTCTCATTCGTTTAAGGATGGTACACAATGCTTAACTAGATATGCATTCCAAATCCTGTTGTGTTTGTTGGTGCAAAAATTGATATTCCAGGTCCATTTCTGCAGCTTCCTTTATCAATTTCTAAAAATTAAATTCAACTTCACGATAATGAAATTCATATACATAATGTATCTTCCTACTTGGTGCATATGCAACATGATTTTCTTTGCCTTTTATATGTTGAATTTGAAATTCAAACTCACTTATAAATGCATTCCATATTTCTTGTTGTGCATTCGAGGTAGGCTGCTTGAAATAGTTGGTCAAGCTACTATGACCATTTTTTAGCATAAATATTTTCCCCAAAAAATACTGGCATGAGACTTTTAACACATGTATCGTAGTTGTTAACTCCAATTCGTAAGCGGAGTATTTATGCTCATTGTATTTTAATTTCCATGACTCGTATGTGATCACTTTTCCTTCCCAATTTAAAATTACTCCTACTCCTTCTAGACACGCATCAGTGAAGACCATAAATTGTTTATTTGGATCTTCAATGTCTAATATTGGAGTGTACTAAACAAGTGTTTCAAATATTCAAATCTCTACTAACGGTTGCGGGGCAAATGGAAACCACTTCCCTTATTTTGTAAGAAGGTAGTTGGACATGATATACATGAAAATCCCTCAATAAACCATCAATAATACCCTGTCAGCCCCATAAATGATCTTATGTCTACCATGATTTTTGGCACCGGCCACTCCATGATGGTATAGATCTTTTCCAGATCAACTTTTATTCCTTCTGCTGATATAAAATGGTCCAAATACTAGATTTGATCTTCATAAAATTCGCACTTCATGAATTTGGCATATAAATGTTGTTTCTGTAACACTTGCATTACAATGCGTAAATATTCCTTATGTTTTTCCATTTTCTTAGAATATATTAATATGTCATCTATAAAATTCAACAAAAATTTATTGAGGTAAGGATAGAAGAAATAGTTTATTAAGCTCAGAAATGTGGTGAGTGCATTGATTAATCCAAATGAAAAAACCACAAATTCATAGTGTCCATAACGGGTTCAAAATTTTGTCTTACATAAATCATTGTATTTGACCCAAATCTAATGATACCTTGATCCTAAATAAAATATTAGAAAATGCTTTTCTTCCTTTCAATTGATCGAACAGATCATTGATGCGAGGTAGAGGGGATGCATTGGATCGTATATAGGGATCAGATATATCATTTTTCCATAAATTATTGAAGCTACATTATGATTTCTATTAGATTGGTATCCTCATCTAATAAGGGGCTCTGGATACTGGTGTTTCCCCAGGGATTAAGTTAATAGTGAAATAAATGTCACGTTTAGGAGGTAACTGAGCTATTTTTTCTAGAAAAACATCCAAAAATTCATGTACAATTAGGATACTTTCCACCGCAGCAATATTTTCCTCTATGTTGGAAAATCCCATCTGTACTACAAATATCATACAATCCTTCATGAGACATTTTCTTAGCTCTATAGCAGTGATGGGAAGTAACTTTACAGGTCATTTAATTCTCTGCAACATTCATCTGATCCTATTCTCCGCTAAATAACTAATGGCCTTTATTTTACAGTCCACTACCAACTAGTGGCTGTTACACAGTAATTTGTCCTCATCCTTGCAATCCCCCATCCTTCACATTGGAGGGCCTTTCCCGTGACCTGTGAGTAGTGACATTACCTGAAACCACTTTCATGGCATCCCCCTTGACAAGGAAAATCATTCCTCTGAAGAAAATTTCCTTTGAAAAACTCTAAAAACAGATCTTTTGGCCTTGGCACGACCAGCCAATTCAGCCCTCGTGCCAATGGGGAAAATCAACCAAAGAGGGCACACCAAATGGTGCTATGTCCCAGCATCTTGCTCATGCCAAGCTTAATAAGGATGTTTTTTAAAAATAAATGGCATAATTTTGATTCCAATAAACTCCTGAATGAGTCTCTAAAATGAGTTGGGAGGTTTGGCCCTGGATCTCTATGTAGGGGAGGTGGTTTTCCACCTATCATGGAAGCTTCCTTGAGGATAGGGCCAATCCCACAATTTTAGGGATCCAAACTCACCTTCCACCATCTATATAAGCTTTCCATTTTCCTTTAGCAACCTAGTCTTAGTAGTCCTAGTAGTCTTAATAGTTCTGATAACACTAGAGGACAGTTGAGCTTATAGTAAGGAGATTATCGCTAGACAGCCTTTGAGAGCCAAGCTGAAGAGAGAGAGCTTTGTCCCATTTCTGACGAGCTTCATCGAGATGTGCTCTACTGTCAGCCTCACTGAAGGAAGATCCAACATCAAAGCTTTGGGTTTTATCTTTGCTTTCTCATTTTAATGATAAGCGACTTTGGTTATGGTTTCATTCATGTGTCTTTGTTTTTGATCAATGAATTACATCCTCTCTGACTGATGTATGGTTACATGCTTTAGATTTTACGCTACATATCATTGTATCCTTTTCATGTGTGCAAGTTTTTAGACGTGTCAAGCGGAAGGATCATGATTTGCCAAGCGAAGAATGGGAAGCATCATCCTTTCTTCAACGACCATTGCGTAGGACGTGAGGTAGGCAATTCATTATGTTTTGTCATTTTTGTAACTAGAGACATGCGTCATTGTGTGTCTGATTGTTGCTAGACCTGATCTGGGCTAGTAGGGATCGCCTCTGTCTGCAGAGGGGATTTACCTCTCAAACATTATGTTACATATGGTAACCGTGATTTCCGACTGCAACCCCATGACATGCATCTTGTCTCGAAAATTGTTGGGGGAAAGTACTCCAAATGGATTTTCATCCTTCAAGAGTTCAATTTGGATTTCACCACTACGAAATCGAAGAAATCATTGGTTTTTGTTGATCTTATCTGCTCTCTCCCCACAGAATCTATTCCATCACAATCCGAGGATCATATCTCGGATGAAACACTCTTTCTTATCAACACTCATGATCCATGGTATGGTGACATCATCGTGTACCTTCAAACATCCACGTTCTGGTCTGAGTTGATGAAAGATGCTCGACATCACATTCGGCATCAATCTCAACCATACCGCTTTGTCGAAGATACCTTGTATAGTGTCGGAGTTGATTCTTTGATCTACCGATGTTTGAGCCTGAAAGAGGCTGAGAAAGTCTTGAATGACCGTCACAGTGGCACCTGTGGTGGTCATATGTCTGGATATGCTATTTCCCAAAAGCTTCTTCGTGTGGGTTACTTCTGGCTATCTATATTCAAAGATTGTATCGTTGTAGTTTGAAAATGTCATGCATGCCAAGTCTTTCAGCACAAGATGCATGTGCCACCCTTAGCTTTTCATCCTGTCATTACCGTAGGGAGTTTTGCTAAATGGGGCATAGATTTTATGACATGTAACCCTCACTCGGCCTAGGGGCATGCTTATATAATTGTTTCCATGGACTACTTCACCAAGTGGGCCGAAGCGATGCCTACATTAGCTGCCGACCATAAGACAGCCACTCAATTCATTTTCAACCATGTAATTACGCGTTTCAGAGTTCCTCAGGCCATTATCACTGATCATGGCACTCATTTTTGGGATTACATGATGGCAAAGCTAACATCAAATTTGGGCTTACGTCATGATAGCTCAATGCCATGCTACCCCCAGGAGAATGGCCAGTTTGAGGCCGTGAACAAGGTATTGGTCACGATTCTTCAATGAACGATTGGTATTCACAAATCCAACTGGCATCTCCAATTGTTCTTAGCTCTTTGGGCCTACCGTACGTCAATATAGAGTGCGACTTGACTCACAACTTTCCAGTTGGTGTATGGTATGGAAGCGACTCTCCTGGTTGAATGTGAGATCCCTTCATTAAATTTGGCCATAAAATTACTACCCTACACTTCCCCAGAGGAAGAACATCTCTTGTATCTGGAATGACTAGATGAAACCTACCACTTGGCTGCTTTGACTATCGAAGCATAGAAAAAGCGGGTTAAAGCTCATTTTGATCAATCGGTTTCTCCACGTTCTTTCATCGAAGGGGACCTCATCCTCTTATATGACCAAGCACATGATAAAATTGGAGCAGGAAAATTCCAACCCATGTGGCATGGGCCCTATATCGTCAAACAAGTATTAAAAAATGGGGCCTATGAGCTAATCGAATACGAAGGTATTCCTCTGGCGCAGCCTAGAAATGGGTTGTACCTCAAGAAGTACTACACTTGAATTATTCTTGTGTGTGGTGTGTGTACATAAGTGAGTGTTTTCATTTTTGTGTATGTGTGGTGTGGTGTGCTTTGTAAGTGTCTTTCTGTTGATTGGGTCTTCCTGATTATGCAGATGTCTATTTCTCCTTTTTTCGGTTTCACGGATGGTGCCTCCCGTAATACCAGGAATCTGTCCTCGGCAGCCTGGGTAATCTACAATCCTGTTGGTGAGTTATTCAATTTACAAGGTGTTTGTCTAGGGCCTAGCACAAATAATGTCGCGGAGTATAGTGCCGTTTTGGAATTATTGAACAAGGTTGTTAACCTCGGTATTCATGCATTACTTGTATATCCGGACTCACAGCTTGTAGTATTACAACTCAATGGTCATTATTCAGTTAGGAACCCATCCATTTTACAACTGTATCTACGTATTCATTTACTGGAAAGAAATTTTGATTATATTACATATCAACACATACCCAGACACATGAATGCATTAACGGATGCAGTAGCTAACATGGTTTTAGATAGACATTTACGCAACTTGTAAAAACATCATCATATGTAAAACGATCCATCCAGAAATAGATATATATGTGTGTGTGTGTGTGTGTTTCGACATGTTTGCAGTTTTTTTGCATCACATAAAATCTAAAAAATATACATGTCTGTTTTAATAATATTCGGAGACAACATGTTTCTCAAAAATGTGCAAATGAAAAGCCTAGATAACTAATCAACATGGTGCTCATGGTAGCATGAAACTGCCCACACCAATCCCCTCAGTAAACGATGAAGGCGATTAGGCACCCCCACAGTGTGCCTCTGGTAAGCCAATAGGACGTCTACTAGACAAGCGTAATCTGGGAACCCACGCGTGATTCCCTCCAAGTTCTGAACTAGCTCACTCCCCTCACCACCCTCGCCTTGGGGGTCATAGGCAAGCGGGGTCCTCCGTGTGATCGGTGATATCTCGGCGAGCCTCTCTTGGCCAACATCTACATATACATAGGATTGTTTGTTAGAACATGCATGTATACCTAAAAAAATCATAAAATACACAAAATAAAAAAGATTCTTACCTAGATCCTCATCCCAGCATTCTCCCTCCGGGAGTGGAAGATCTGAGTCTCCCATGAAGTCAGTACCAGCGTAGGGCCAATCCTCTATGACGATCAACTATTTCCAAAGCCATACGAAGAACTCGGGCCTCTATGAAATTTTTCGGCCCCCTCCTGATCTGGGCATGAGTGCTACCCATCGAGCCATCCGTGGCTCTCTCAACGGATCGACGACCACGCCCCCGGCCCCGGAACATGGTAGTCGTTTGAGGATGAACTCATGCCAAAAAAGATTTTTTCCCAAACTCGCTTCAGTTTTGTCTTCTTACACTTCGTCAACTATTGTTTGATATTCATTGTTACGGTAGTGGCCCAATCGAATAGTGTCAAGTTTATGCATTCTGATGCTAGGAGGAGCTGTGTTTTAGTAGCCTCATGTGGTGCCTGTGACCTCGCAGCCCGCGTAATGGTATGGAGCACCACCCTGAGTGCTAGATCAAGAACCATGTGGATGTCAACCTTCTCGCTACCTGATCCGGTTCATGCCCCTAGGCACACTCTTTCCATTACCATTGACATTTTTTCACCAGATGGCCTAGTACCTGTCAAGATTAGGACTGGACCTAAGTATCGTAGCAATTTAGGTTGTGCCCTGAGACATGGTGTCAAGAAGAACTTTTTAAAGCCACAATCCCGAAGAGCGTTCATGCATGCCTCGTTCTCCATGGCCATTTCATCTTCTTCACTATGCTCCCTTTCTTTCCATTCGATCACCATTGTGGTTGTGTATCTGCACCAAAATGGTCACAAACACTTCAATAGATCCCTTGAACACTCAAAAATTTAGTTGATTGGTTCATTTTTTGTTAAAATTAAGCGGAAATTTAGGTTGCACCATTGGTAGGATTGTTTTGCTAAAATTCATGCCAACTGGCATGACCCCTTTGCAAAAAGGATCCAATTAGCATGGGTCTGTGCCCAATACCCGCGCCAATTAGGCGAGCCCTAAAATTTCAAATATCCCCTTAGGGATCCAGAATCACAGTGGAATTCTATAAAAAATGGATTAAAACAAAGCTAAGGGAAGCGCCTCTTACCTGGAAAAAATGAGAACTGAAATGATGCACTGGATCGTCCACAATTGTCGCCGCAAGTTCGCATAGGAAAAACTCACTCTTACACTCCACAAGAGGTAAAATGTAAAAGTAAATATGTTTTTACTATTTTAGTCATATTTATAACTTTTCAAGATCAACTTAGGTTTTGAAGCTTATTTTTCCAATATTTTATTATATTTTGTCGAAAAATGGGTTTTACGCTTGCTTTCTTGTGTAGCAACTTGTTTTCACGTGGCTAGGATGATGATACGAGTTATATTTTATACTTTTTCAGACTCGGTAAAAAAACAAAAAATTCACTACTAGAGTCATCTTTCAGCTCTTTTCTAACTCTCTAAACATGAAAATATTGCCGAGTCACTTGTCGTTTTGATCTCGTTAAATTAGCTGCGAAACGACATCTACCCAGTATACGTTTACCCCTTTTTCGGGCTAGGATAGATTATTTATGAAAAAGGAATACCCTAGCCTATTGGGACTAGGAGGTTTTCTCAGACACAATTTTCTACCTTTTCGGATCTGAGGAACTATCTACAAAAAGGGACCGTTGGAGTTTAATTTTCCGTTGTCTTTTCAAACTCTCTAAACATGAAAGACGTCGAGCTCCTTCTTTGTCAAACTCGTTAAAACCTGATGACATCGGATTTCGTCGCAATGAAGATACTCAAGTTCCTCCTTCCTAGGGATCGTTAAACGTACTAGGTTGGATTTTTCCAAAGGAAAAACTTATATCACAACCATATGATATCCCCCTCAAGCTTGTTTTCAAAATTAATTGGGGTACTCGCCAGAAATGGTGGGGAAAAAATGAAACAAGTATCATTTTCGTGTCGGCAGTATGTCGCTCTTGAACATGGCACTTGTCTGCATTCGTGTTGGGTTGGGGACATCTAATCTCTCTATTTTCTTACCTCCGTGGGTTTGGGTTATCCTTTTTGACCTCTCATCTGCTCTTTGCCTCGTCATCATGACCTCAGATATTTTGATGTCAAATACTGCCAAATCCAGTGTCCTACCACCGATATGTTCAAAACAAGTTGACCTCTACAGTTTTCAACCCTCCTCTGATTCTCATCTGATCCTGATTCACAAACATTATGTTCCTCTGTCTCGTATTGATGATGTGGGAAACACTATCGCTCACCTTTGATCAAGGTCACTTCCTGTCGACTCCATCTCATTATCCAGGAAGTTCATCTAGAGAATCCCTTTTAGGTACCTTGGAACATGCATGACTCAATGGCAAGTTTTTCACATTCGACGCAAGGTTTTCATCATTGGCCTTCGATCGAATGATTCTGTGGGTGTTCGACGCTAGCTCACTGTTTGCATTCCGTGGATTGTACCTATAGTACTTTGAGGACCATTTTTGTTATTGGTGGTAATCAGACAATGTTCTTGCATGTTTGACTTCAACTCACTTATTCACATGCTAGGACTTGTACTCTGTTTAGGTCAAGATGGAGCGCAAGACCATGGATTTTTTCTGATGGAATCCAGGCTGCGAATTTTGTGGATTATCATGATTGGTTACATGACTCACTAATTGGATGGTTGCGACCATAACTGAGTCTATTTACTGATCCTCACTCGATGGCTGCGTCCATACCTTGGGTCCAGATTATTGTATACTCTATTATGGATGGTTCCAACCATACCACATATCATATATTTGAGATATCAGTTGTATTTGTCTACGCAGATTTTCCAACGGTAGTGTTTTCAGTTGGGCACGCTATCATAAAGCATTTCACCCCTCTCTCTCTCTTGGGCCTCATGCTTTAGGGGGCATCTATTACACAGTAATTTGTCACTGTCCCTGCAATCCCCCGTCACACACATAGGAGAGCATTTCTCATGACCTGTGAGCAGTGACATGACCTGAAACCACTTTCATGGCATCCCCCTTGACAAGGAAAATCATTCCTCTGAATAAATTTTCCTTTGAAAAACCCTAAAAATAGATCTTTTGGCCTTGGCGTGACCAGCTAGTTCAGCCCTCGCGCCAATGGGGAAAATCCACAAAAGAGAGCGCGCTGACTGGCGCTCTGTCCCAGTGTCTTGCTCGTGCCAAGCTTAATAAGGATTATTTTTAAAAAATAAATGGCAAAAGTTTTATTCCAACAAACTCCTAAACAAGTCTCTAAAATGAATTGGGAGGTTTGGCTCTAGATATCCATGTAAGGGAGGTGGCTTTCCACCTATCATGGAAGCTTCCTTGAGCATAGGGCTAATCCCATAATTTTAGGGATCCCAAATCCCCGTCCACCATCTATATAAGCTTGCCATTTTCCCTTAGCAAGCTAGTCTTAGTAGTCCTAGTAGTCTTAATAGTCCTGATAACACTAGAGGAGAGTTGAGCTTATAGTAAGGATACTATCACCAGACAAAATTTGAGAGCCAAGCTGAAGAGAGAGAGATTTGTCCCATTTATGATGAGCTTCATTGAGATGTGCTCTGCTGTCAGCCCCGCTGAAGAAAGATTCAGCGTCAGAGCTTTGGGTTGTATCTTTTGTTTCTTATTTTAATGATACGAGACTTTGATTATGGTTTCATTCATGTGTCTTTTTTTTTTATGCAATCAATTACATCCTCTCTGACTAATGTATGGTTACATGCTTTAGATTTTACGCTGCGTATCATTGTATCCTTTTCATGTGTGTAGGTGTTCGGATGTGTCAAGAAAAAGGATCGTGATCTGCCAAGCGAGGAATGGGAAGTGTCATCCTTTCTTCAACGACCATTGTGTAGGACCTGAGGTAGGAAATTCATTATTTTTTGTCATTTTTGTAACTAGAGACTTGTGTCACTGCGTGTCTGATTGTTTCCGAACCCGATATGGGCTGGTAGGGATCGTCTCTATCCACAGAGGAGATTTACCTCTCCAACAATGGCCTTCCAACCAATCAATTCCCAACAATATATCCTACGATCGTAAGTGTAAAAAGTTTAAATCAACACTTATTTGTGCCTCTCTGATCTCAATCAAGCATGTCGATACATGAGAAGTTACCCATATTTTTGACCCAGTTTCTATTTGTACTAACCAAGGAATTTTAAATTCCTGTGTTTTTAAATCACACTTCTCTACAGCCTTAGGATTAACATAACTCAAACTAGCACCTAGATCTACTAAAATAGATATAGGTTGTTTAAGTATCTTACCTTCCAATTCCACCATTGAGGGTTGAAAGTCTACTTTGTGATCCTCTAGAGGTGCATTAATTTTAGGCATGCTTCTAGCTACCTCTCCCATGACCGATGCTTCCTGCACATTAGCCATGTGCTCCAATTTGAGGTGAGGAAATTTTTTTTAATAGTGTGCATCTCTGCAGCCCCAACATTGCAAAGGCTGTTTTTTCACTTAACTAGCTTCAGGTCAAATAGAGGCTTCATTTTACTCTACATCTTCCTACCACTTAGGTTTTTGATGACTTCTACCCATTGTCTTGTTCATATCAGATTTCGATGAATTATTGAAATTGACATGTTTGGTATGTATGGAAGTTGGGTACCTTTTTTTCACGTCCTCAAAGGCCAATTTATGTTGTTTTCCTGCTATTTAGACTGCATATAACATATATGAGCCTTTTGTAATGTCTTGTCCATACTTTTTGAATTTTCTAATTCAATTCATGCCTTCGTGTGTGCTGGAAATTGATTGTGAAATCTTTGTACCTTGCCCTTCTCTTCCCAAAAATAGATAACATACCTCAGCAAGGACATAAATTTCACAATATAATCCTCCATCATTAGATGTCCTAAACGTAGGATGGTGAACTCCATAGACTTTTCATCATAAAATCGCTTTGTTAATTATTTACTTTTGAAATGTTTTTTTAATTATTCTAAGGTGATACTTTGTTCTTCAATCGGATGTGCAAAATTAACCTCCTCCCCCAATAGGGTGGACTTTCCCCATAATTAATAGATGGCTAAACTTGCTCATAGGTTACTATTATACTCATACACTAGAAAATACTAGTTCATTTCAATCACCCAAGCTTCAGCTTCTTCCTCCGCCTCTGCATCGAAGGATGGAGGTTTTATTTTTTGAAATTCCCCTTATAACTCCAGTTTTTGTTTCTTGGCCCTTTTCCAAATTAGCCGTTGTTTTTTATTCCTCCTCATCATGAACCCTAATCCTCTGTTGGGTATCGTTTTCTTCTAAATTGTCATCAATAAATTGTTGTTGCTCCCTTCTCTCTTGAGTCTCACGTTCAAGACTTGGCTGAGTTTTCTATGATTCTTCCTGTTCGAAAGGATTTTCAAGATATTTTCTTCTTCTTGAATTAATATCTTAGTATCAGTCCACATATGAACAATTTTAGTTTGCATGTGTTTCATAGTTTCCAAAATTCTTTGTGTTTGCTGTTGTTGTTCTTCTAGTAATTGGTTTGTTTTGTGATGATGGTTAATTCTCAACTTTACCCAGATTTATGCATTCATTTTTGGTCCTAGTGTTGACCGGTTTTCCCTAGTGGGTTTATTCAGAATCTAGCCTCCATATCACCTACTCATTGTAACACATATTTCGTTTACTTCTTCTGTAACAATTAGTGCACACGCAATGCCCGCTCTGGTATCAATGTTGTGGCATGGAGCTCTGATACCATATGTTACCTTTTACCTTACCCTTGGCAATCATCATAACTAAATATTTATTGAAGGATTTATATGCAAATAAATACATTTACAAGATTTTATTAAATGGTATTAATTTAAATTTTCCATCAATTCATTCCAGCATACTAAAATCTTGGTCATCAAACGTACTTGACCCTCGAGGTATGACATGTTACATATGTTAAGGGTTAATTCATTAAGTTGATTGTTGTGTATTTTAATAAAGCATAAAACCTTCACAATGGGAATTATATCGAAAACACATTTTTATATCATATATAACTTTGGTTTCATGTTTGGAGGTGAACAACACAATGATATGAGTCTTCTCTGAAGCTTCAAGATGGAAAACATGGTGGATCTGTTGGGCGATAGATGGACCCTTCCTAGCCTTCGATATGATTCCAATCAGATGGTTGATGTTGCCCAAGGGTTATTTAGGGTATTACCACCACCCAAACCCTCGGCCTACTACTCATTTTCTCTTGCTTTTATCGGTCTTTCACTCTGCAACTCGTCAATGTATTCCAACGCAAGATATTGACTTAATTATCTCATGCCTCATGCAAGGGATCTATCTGGAAGAAGGTTGGAATTTAATAAGGTAAGTTACTATGCATTTATATCTATAATATTTGGCTTGAACTATCTTACCAATTGTTGACTTACCCAAACCACTTATGCATAGGTACAATTTATTCTACCATATTTTCAATCCACTTTCCCTTCTCCTTTGTGAGGGTTTTAACTTGTTTTCATTTTCCATGTAAATATTGACTTACTTTTCTTAGTTACTCTTGCACAATTTGGGGATAGTATCCTCAGTATAGTTATTCCATCATTCATCTATTTGTTTGGTTACCACGACTCCTCTAAGAGTTGGCTTGGAGATATGGGTTAGTCTCGGATGGTTTCATCATCGATGTGGGTTTGATGGAAACCGACTCCCTGGTTAGGGCTGTGATTCTAAAATGTTAAGGAACTTTCCCTTCCTAATGTTCAAATGTTGTAAAACTAGATTAAAGGCAATTACAGTAGTGAAACTTGTCATTTTATTTATCCTTTCGAATAGTCGAACGCAATAATTGTTCTAGAATTCTAATTTTGAATGTTTAAGGGCGCATCCTCTTTCCATCTAAATTTTTTTCGGCTTTTTAATTAAGTTATGAGTGAAGCTTCAAACATGGTTTCCATTGTTTATTAATTAAATTCATGAGAAAACTCGTTATAGGTTACATTTATATTATGAGTAATGCCCAGACCTGGCTTCCACTATTTGTATTTATATTTTTAGTAATGCCATGACAAAGATTTCACCTGCTATATTAATGATTAATTCTAACAAGACTTCACTATTTTTATTTAAATTTATACACAAATGCCGTCCATAATTTTCAGCACGTTACATTTATTAAGTAATTTTTCAACATATATATGTGTGTGTGTGTTTGTGTGTGTTTGTGTGCTTAACACTTAGGTTACAGTACATGTTTTAATTTAAATCTATAATGTATAGTTCCGTAACTAGTTTTTACCATGATTCGTATGACTTTATTTGTATTTTGTTATTTGCTTTTTATTTTCACTATTTAAATCATTCCCATAATATTTTCTTTGAGATTGTATTTTCCGACATCACTATAAAATGCAACAGAACTAGACTTAACAAGGTATGTGTCATATGGCACTTAGTTTGGCAAATGGTTGATGCTTAGAACCATTAGGAAAGTTTCATGTTATTGTGGGGTTTCTACCTAATCGTAACTTATCCATAATAGACATTCATTACATTCCTCTGTCTGGAAAACCGTCATGGCACTCAACTTTATTGTATTAGGTTTACACTCTAATTAAGATTAGAATCGAATGTTAAATAACCTATTTTCATAACAAATTGGTTTCACTAAATAGTATATATAAATGTTTCATTATTCTAATTAATCTTCTACCCACTTTTATTTACCTTTTCGCTTCCTGGGACTGTATATTTTCCCCACGCAGCATTTTTGGTCCTAATTGAACTGTTTATGCCTCCCATGACCTTTAAACTGTGTTCAACATATTATCGACCAGATGTTCATCACTTAAAAGTTGTATTTCTGATATGGATATTTCACTATATGAAGCTCATATCAAACTGATATCAGATACAAATTTTATGCCCTGGGAAGTTTATACCCAGACTTACCCAATCAATACTATTGGCAATTTCCTCCTAGAATAGTTTTTAGATGTTTATGGTTTTCTCAATGTTATTTTTAAATAAGTAATTAGGCCCATCTCTATTGTAACAAATTTCTTGAGGTTTTTAGCCACCACATCTCTTCCCAAAGATAAGCCTGTTTGGCTAGCTATTTCATTCTATATGGTAAGATGAAAGATGATATTGATGAATAAAATGTATTGCCATATTTTTATCAGGTTATATTGTATTATATTAAAGTTTTTATAAATGTGGATTAGTGAATAGTAGTATTTTCTTTCTGATCCTTCTTCATGTCCCTGAAGAGCTTACAAGGAGTTAGGCTCGATCTGTTGAACCTTTGTAAGATTAGCTTCAAACACCATATCATGGAGGTAAAGAAAATAAATACTAGTGAGGTTGATATCCTTATCATTACATTACGAGGCTCCCCTGAGAACAAAAGGAACATGATGATGACAATTTGCCTGGGATTCTTCTAATCATTACCCACCTGGATACATTCCAAGCCCCAAGAACACCCAGAGTACCACTCCTTTAAGGGTACAAGAACTCTTGGAAATTCCACATTTATAAATAAAGAGATGCAGTTAAAATAGGTACAAATATATTATAAGGATATTTTGTTGATCACTGAAGAAAATATTATTTTTAAATTTTAAAGCTACACAATTCTAAGTCAAGTGATTGGTGGAGAACAAGACAGAGGAAAAGTGGTTACAGGGAATCTTTTATTTTTAGCCACCTAAATGGGGATTCTTCCCAGATTCCATCATAACACATATCTGTAAGAACAGTGAGACAAGCATGAGCATACTGACTACGTTTGTAGTTGTGACTTAAGATAAATATTTACTAATATTCCATACTCATGTTAAATTTGAAATAATTTTAGAAACATTTGGTGTTGAAGTATTAAAATATCTACATATAAGACCAGAGGAAATGGAGTTCGATATCTTTTTATTAGTGCACATACCATATATGCTAAGATAGAGAATGTTGAAACAAAAGAAGGGAAACTTGATCATGAATAATCCAGAGAAAGGCGCCGTAAATCGTGAATAAAGAAAAATACATAAAAAGAGAATGCACTACCTGGGCTGCAGACAGTGTGCATCAGCGGGAGCAAGAAGAATGTACAGTTAGTGAGTCTTATAAGATCTTCCACAGCGTGAGCATGTTACAGCCACCATATTAATAACAGCGTATTAATATTTCAATTAATAGAACTATACAGCACAATGACAAAGGGTTATTTATGTATCAACACAACCACGCTAATAATATTTGTATTATAAACGACATACAGAGATGGGAATGTTTCTTCAGAGCCCCGCATGTGGGTGTATGGTTCCCACGTTGTGGCCTATATTGGCTGCATGGGCTGGAGCAAATGAACTTTGGTCAAGAGTCCTCAAGGACATATTCTCATTCTGCTGTCATATCTCCCCAACCATAAGGGGCAGTGGCTTCATCAAGGATGGGATCTCCACATCATATATGTGTTGTTCTCTTCCCTGCAGGCACGTTTCTTCCTCTTGCTAAATGAGGTATTATGTATATTTTCCTGATGCTTGACAACATAGTGAAACCAAATATATGGAAGAGAGAAAGTGTGTGTGGGGAGTGCAGCCTGTGATCTTATTTTTACTTTGAAGGTTAACTTACAAGATAATGTAAATAGCATCATTAATGTAATTATCTTTATTATTACATTGTAGTGCCTATTTTGCACAGAATGCTTTCCCTGGATGTTGAACTAGGGTAAGAAGAATGGCCACCATCTCCTGCATGAAATTCGCACGGAAAAAAAGTTATGGACACGGAGGAGAGGCAGGAAGACACTGCCCCACCAGGGATTTCTGGACTTCCAGGTTATGGGGGCATGTGGACTCAGACTCATATTAACATAGTCCTAACTATCATTGTTCAGAATAGTACCATCCAGTGATTACATCTTCTGACCAACTAAGAGGAAAATATCTGAGGATCTAATTAGTCCACAATACTGGTACCAATTGAAACTTTCTGAATGTAATACTACCTTCAAATCCAAGATGTCTTCCAATGCGATTGGCCATAACTTCGGGTCGAGCTAATGCTCCCAAAATTAATATTAATGATAATATTCGTAAATATCACCAACTCATTTGTAGTATACTTGATATATCCTAGTTCAGCCACCAAAGAGCACCTCAACCACATATATAAACCAAATATCACAACAGCATAACACAAGTTACAACAATTTGAGAAGTGCACTTTTAAAGAACTAGAATGGACTGGAGGCTTTATCGAATGCAACAGTAGTGGATCCGTCTCAAGATCCAAGTCATTCAAGATTACAACCCAACCAATCTAATATGTCTGTTAAATGACTAATACCTACAATAGGTTCATGTTGGATTCTCTGTAACAATTAACTTGAGTCAATTCAAGAGAGCAGTAGATAAATTATTTAGCCCAAATCTTGAACAGATCTTCGAGAGTTGAAATGACGTTTCCTCATTTTCAAAAATTTCTCTAAAGACTACATTATCTACATTTGCAATGAGTTACTAATTCGAGATATAAGGTTTCAACACTATTAGGAGAAATATAGCCCAACAGCAGAATTAGTAATATCACAATGAACTCTTTCCAAAACAATCTAGTATCCATCTTATGACAGAGATGTATTCTGCAGGATTTCCATGCAGTCAAGAAGCCAGATTTAGGAAGGAAACGATCATCCACCCATACCACTGATTCCATATGCGCCTGGGATAGACACAACTAAAATTGCAGAATCCATCGCCAAACGTAAAAAGTGGTCCACATAATCGAAAAACGTCTGAACATGAAGTACAAGAAGGGTATACCAATAGAGTTGTCAGGTAGTATCGAGACATCATCGACTGTGGTAATAACCACCTGAATATTCTGTAGACCAGAGCATTCCATTACTACTGCAAAGGACTCCAAATTAAATGATACACAGACCTCAGAGGGTAGCGGTGCCCCATACCACCAGGAGGTTTTCTATGTCAATAAAATTTTAGTTCTTCAAGAAAATAAGATGATTTAGGAATAAAATCCATACTGTTCTACTGGAATTTTGAAGATAAAAAGGGCAATACTACTAATTATTTCTATTGGCTAAACTCCTAAGCGATAGGTCATTGGGAATTACATTTAGACTCACACCATCTGCGCTATTGGAAAACCCACCATGAAGAAACAATGCCTGATATTATGCTGCTCATCTTTAATACATTTTTGGGAACTTAACTTTGATGGATTATATGTTGGGCTTCAAAATGAAGAAAGAATGAAACACTTTTTTTGTAAATACCAATAGATTCTCAAGACAAGCACAGACGCCCATAAAGAATATCATCAGTATTAAATAATAAAACTTTCAATATAAATAATAATCCCATAGCATATCATCTCAAGATTTAGACATTAGGTTCCTTAAGAGTTATTTGGTCTCATATCCATTTTAGTTATTAATACAAGGCTTACCAAGCTACAACTTTCCATCCCCAACCGATCGTTTGTATAGTCCTTAATAAAATGATTGTATGCATTTTGTGCATTGTGTAACTCAAAGCATCCACAAAAAGTAATCTACAGTGAAAATTAATCCTTGAATAAATTTGCCACCATTAAAACTATTCAAAATTACATTATTTTTGAATTTACAAAATAGAATATAGATGCCAAAAAAATCTTATGTTTAATAATAATTAGAGGCAGGACTGCTAAGAACAATTAAATTTTCAAAAGTTCATACTCAAATTAAATGAAAATAGCGGTATCAATCCTCTTGTAAATCAATTGTCTATCTTCTTCGCCACCAACTAATTAATAATATACGAAATTACAAACACATAAATAATATATACAGCCTATAATGATTTATAAATATTTACTATCCAAATCCAACACATAAACACACAAACCACTCAAAACACTCAAAATACACTTAAAAAGCATTCAAGGAAAGCAATGCAAACTAATTAAAGATGGTGGGGAATGACATAGCTACACAAAGGGTAAAGAAAACAGAATACCGTAACTTTGAATGAATCTCAAAACATACATAATATTTGTAATCTAAAGCAGCATTTGCCCATTAACTGACTGATCAACATCCATTTAATATTGATCTTGGATTATGACCGTAGGTGATCAAATTCTAGAAAACCTCTCAAGCCTAGACTCAAAAAAAGAAGGTTTAGAATTTCGTGATTTGACCTTCTCACCCTGGAACGTGATATGATCTAGTTTTAGATGGATTCAATATGTGCAATGTTTTTCCTAACTTCTGTAGCCATGATATGAGATTGGAACATTCTACTGTAATTGTTTGTATATTTTATGATTCTTTGTTTGTTAGCAACTCTTTTAAAAATATAACGAAATGGTGTGTGTATGTATGTGTAGGAAGATAAAGGTTTTACAGTGTTTGTTTGTTAGTATATGAGAAATATTAATAGGAATACTGTGGATATATATATATATATATATATATATATATATATATATATATATATATATATATATATATATATATATATATATATATATATATATATATATATATATATATATATATATATATATATATATATATATTATTTTACTTTTCTTCTTTAACAAGATGTTATTAAGATAAATAATTGTAATTTAAAAATTATTATGTTATTAATTGATTTTTTACCCAAATTAGAACTATTAGGTTGGTAATACCTTCTATAAGATTTCCATCTATATTTTTGGTTTGGAAAGAAATTATATAGTAACTTGCTATTCATAAGATTGAATAAAATAGTCACCATTCATCATATTTTAAAATTTGTGGATATTATAATTAATATTAATTTAAGAATTTTTAATTGATCTTTGTTTGTAATAAATGAAAATCATGTGGGTCGTGAAATATTAACTTAAACAACGTAAAGTTCAAAAGTATTCAAAATTAAATTTGTTTTCCATTTAATTTATTTTATTGATCTCAGATATTTTATGTGAATTTTATTTAACAAAGTATTCACATTTAATTTATTATCCATGACATTTGTATTATAAAGCAAGCTTTTTTTACTTGACCATCATAATCACTTTCATATTTTTGTAAAATTAACTAGATAATTTGGGCAGAAAAACAAAACATTCTATTAAATAATTTTTTTCTTATTAAGATTATTTTGTATTCTTCTTCTTTAATGTTAAAGTTGAAACAAAGAACATTCCATTACTTTAATCATTTTATTATTTTTCATTTATTTAATTTGAATTATATATAATTTATTATGGTAGGCAAAATAAAAATAATAATAATAGTATGTTGATTTTTTTGTGATACTACAAACCTTTTCCTCTTGTATAAATTAATATGTATATAGTAAAATATTAGGGTTCAAAACTCACTTTGTATATATAATTTAATAAAGAAAAAAAATAGTAAATGGTAGGCACAAAACTCCGCTGAAATATAATTTATTATAATATAGAAAATAATAAAATACTAGGTTCAAAAGTCCATTTTTTTATTATTACTAAAGTATTTTCTCTTTCATTATTTTTTTTCGATTTGAAAAATTTTAGGAAATATACCTGATTTAGCTATGGGTTTTCATATTTTCCTCTTTCCATCATTTTTTTTCTTTTTCATGCCCAACTTTGATTTTCAGTACACATTTAGTGAAGTATACCTTCATTTCATTAAGATTTACATTTAAAGGTAGAAAATTTTCATTTATTAGGAGTGTAGCAAGAGAACTTTCTTGTTCAAGAAAATAAAATAGGTCTATTCAGAGGTTTTTGCAATCTTCTGGTGACTGGGCACATTTAGTGTGTAACAAATTTCTATCGTAATAGGTGTGGGTAGAGATCCTTCTGTTCAAGCAAAAATAAATAGCTCATTCTAGGTTTCTTGCACTTAAGATTTGGGCAATACTTATGGTGTAAACATAATTTTCATGCTGACACAGAGATGTGAGTAAGATCCTTTGTCTGTGAACACAAAATCTCTGTTCAAGAAAATAAAGTAGACTTATTATGAAAAAATTGAGTATGTATTTTCCAATATTATGACAAAATTAAAATGCAAGATTTTCATGACATAACAAAATTCACAATTTTAAGGAAAACCATATTGAAAAACAAAAAGTGTAAATGAACTAGGTTTTCAACATTCATAGTAATCACATTTGTAAATATCAATGACACATATTGAACATCCTTCTTATATGATAACCTCCTAAGCCTTTTCCATTAACCCCTCTATTCCCCACTACCACACCACATCATCCAACCATCTCAACTTGCAATTAGAGACTGTTGCTGTGCCAGTTTTATTTATTCATAATGTAAATTACAAATAATGATAATTATTAACAATAATACATGGCCCAACGGCAGATCAGAGTTGGTGAGTTCCAATCTCCCATTGCCATGAATCCTTCATTTACTCTGGGCAAGAAAATAAAACTTTGTGGACTTCATTATTCATCTAAGCTTCTATTAAATTTGTCACCATTCATCATATTTTTAAAATTTGTGGATATTACACAATGATATTTTAATAAAAATGAATGATTTATTTTTATATGGTACAAATGAAATTCAAGTGGCTTTCATATGAGCTGAACGTAACTTTAATGTTCAAAATATTCAAAAAAGTAAATGTGTTTTTCCATTTATTTATTGATCCATAATTTATGCAATTTTATCAATAAATAAATTATTCATATTTAATCTATTGTCCAGCTATTCATCATTATTAACACTGACATAAAAAAATATAAGAATTAAAAATATATTTAACTGAGAATAAGAACAGTGTAGAACATATTCATTTCTATGAGGATAAGAAGAGATTTTCTTGTTTATGTAAATTAGCTCATTTGAGTGTTTCTTGAAATGGTCTAGTTTGATGTTTGAAATATGTTTTAGCTTTCTTTTCCATCCCTAAAAGTGAAATGTGTCAGACCATTTGAATTAGTAGACAAATAATCGCATTTTTTGTGCAGATTTTCCGTAAGATTTTTTCAAGATGAACAAATTATATGTGATTTTCCAATATTATGACAAAATTCAAGAGTGCAAATATTATGACAAAATTAATAAAAGATTAAAAATTCACATACTGTACATTTTCCAAAGAGATGTCATGAAGAAATTCATAATGGCATTTAAAGTAAAATCGTGTTCAAGATTCTTTCCAATAGCGATATCAAATCCTAAATACACGTACTATAAATTCAAATCATTAAAAGGTGCAAGATTTTCCAACATTATGACAAATCTATTAGCAAAATATTTTCCAAATATTATGACAAAATTCACAGTGCAAATATTATGACAAGATTTTCCAATATTATGACAAAATTCATGCAAGATTTTCCAATATAATAACAAAATTCATCTAAATCTTGCTTTTCAATATCATCTAATTGTAATTCACATTTTGTAAATATCAATAGCATAATATTGAAAATCCTTCATATTATAAACCCTAAACACGCAGCCTTCTCCATTAACCACTCTATTCCACTACACCAGCGAAGACATCCAACCATCTCAACTTGCATACTTGCAATTAGAGACCGTTACACAGTTTATTTATTCATGATGTCAATTACAATAATGATAATGAGTGAATAAACAGTGTGACGGTCTCCAACGGCAGATTGCAGTTGCTGAGTCTCTGATCTCCATTGCCATTGCCATCGATCCTCCATATTTAGGTTCCTTAAAAGAAAACTCTGTGCAAGCCCCATTGGTTCATCGGACTTTCCATTGGCCTCCCAATCCCATGCCTTGCAAAGTCTTCTTATAATTGCAATATTTGATTCCGCACCCCACTTAACTCTCCCTCTCCTGCCAGCTACTTGGAGTGAAATTGGAAGATAATCTGCAATTAATTAATTCCATGAATACCCTAGTATTACGATCAAGCCTAAATGAACTGAACTCCATGGAGTGCAATTCCATGCATTCACTATTATTGCTGTCAAGCCTAAATGAACTCCAGTGGAGTGCAATTCCAACTTATCATGCAACTCCAACTGCATCTGCATCTGCATCTATTATTGTTGATGTGCAATTCCAACTCCAACTACCGTCAAATTGCAACTTTTGTTGATGTGGAGACGGAAACTGCAACTGCGTCTATTATTGTTGATGTGGAGACGGAAACTACAACTGTTGTTGGTGTGGTGTGGAGGTCGGTGCAACTGCATCTATTGTTGATGTGGACTGTTGCGGCGTTCCGCTTCAGACGGACACGGTTGTTAGGCAAACGCTCAGACACGACATTTACTAATGTAGTGGTCTGTGTCAGTTATTTCTAAAATGCAAAATGCCTTGTCTTTGTCAGTAATTCTAAAATGCATTAATAAAAATATATAATTAATTACTAATTATTCTTTGCATACACCAAACATGAATCAAATAAAAGTATTTGAATATTAAATTTAGCAATTGTACTATATGTTGCAAAGGAAATGTTGTAAAGCAATAACATAGGAAATAGTACAAAGGAAATGAGTAGTATAGAGAGAAAAATATGTTATGTGATTTAATTGAATATTTAACTTATAAATATGAATTATTTTATTTTAAAAAAATTATAAGTTTGGAGAATTGTTTGGATAAAAAAATTGGTTTTTTTATAACCTAGTTAGTAATATAGAGATAATGAGTAGTATAGAGAAAAACATGTCATATGTTATGTGATTTTAATTGAATATTTAACTTATAAATATGAATTATTTTATTTAAAAAAATTATAAGTTTAGAGAATTGATTGGATAAATAAATTAGGTTTTTTATAACCTAGTAGGATATAAACTAGCAGTTCCAAAAGGTTCAAGCAAATAATAAGTGAACTTTGGTTTGGAAGATTCAATTTTGGATGATGCAATTGTCTTTGAGCTTCACATCAATGATTTTTGTGATTGTTGTGTATCACATTTTTTTTTAATAAAATGGTGGTCATAAATCTGTATGTTTTCATAGTACATCGTAGATCACTTTACTCAAAATGATAATGCAACATAACACATAAAATATTATATCCATGAATTTGACAATCTTGGATAGATTTGTCTGATTTAACTAAACATTTACCTATTTGTTAATGTAGAAGATTACACACATAATTAAATTTTTTTTGGCATATTATTATTCTTTAATTATTTAACTTAATTGGAAATAGGAAATAATCTAAAGAAAAACCATTTTTAACAACAACAAAAAATTGCAGCAATCACAAAATAAATAAACAAATTTCAAAAAAAAAAAAAAAAAAAATACTTAACAAATTTCAAAATAATTAAAAAATAAAGATTCTAATTTATTAATTTTTTTATATACAAAATTTGATAAAAATGACATAGTCTAATTTATAGAAAAAATAGATAAAACAATATTTTTCATCAAAATCAATTTCAAACAAGAAACCCAAAAACACTTAAACCACCATATTATTAAGAACAAAATCTCACCAAAACTTATATGATTATAAATTTAAAGCACCATATTATATAAGAACGGAATCTCATCAAAACTTATATGATGAAATTTTAATGAATAAACACAAAACACTACCACTATTGTGTATATATATCTTATACTTTGTCTTTCACATTATCAAATTAAAATGGCTTTTAACTATGTTGATATCAAATTAAACAACATGAGATTTTTCACTTTAATGTTGGATTAATTAAACCCCTTTCACTTAAAACTAAATTCAACAAACAACTATTTCTATATTACCTTTAACCTGAATTTAAACTACCATACCCTAAATTTTCTTATTCTAAACTTTCTTTAATAATCTTGTATAAAAATTAAAAAAAACACCTTATCTTATGCTAATTAAAATTTATAATATACAAATAAATCAAAATATTAAAAATCAAACACATTTTAAAAAAAAACAATGATGCCAAATTATATTTTTAATAATATAATTAAAAAATGAAGCTATACTATATAGACAGCAATTATTACGTAACTATGTTTCCCTTCTAAAATTTTGAAGGAAATTGTTGCCACTGTATTTGTCGATATTGCTCTATCCAGAAACAATTGTTAAAGTGTGAGTATTGCGTGTGTGCCTTGCAGTGAACTACCTTAATAATCTTGTATTAAAAAAAATAAATACCTTATCTTATGCTAATTAAAATTTATAACATACAAATAAACCAAAATATTAAAAATCAAACACATTTTACAAAAAACAATGATGCCATTAAAGATATTAAATTATATTTTTAATAATAGAATTAAAAAAATAAGCTATATTATATAGAAAGCAATTATTACGTAACTATGTTTCTTATCTAACATTATGAAGGAAATTGTTGCCACTGGATTTGTCAATATTGCTCCATCCAGGAACTGTTAAAGTGTGAGCATTGCGTCTATACCTTGCAGTGAACTATATAAATAATTAGCTAATGATTGTTAGATAATACTAATAATATAATAATCTAAAAACAAAACAAAATCATTTAAATAAACATTAATAATAATTTTTGTTTAAGGTATAAACGAGCTTAAATATGCATATCAATTATATAATTTATATATGCACTACTACTTAAAACTTGCTGGTATCTTTCCAGAATTAATTATCCACCTAAACTATCTAATTCAATATAGTAATGAATAAATAAAAATATTCAACAATATCTTAAAAAAAATTTGATTTGTGTCATAAATTTAAAAATCATCATTACACAATTCTATCTTTAAAAAAACTGGTATTTCAAGGTAACCCGCACCAGCAGAGCTTGGAGAGCTTGGATATGAGAAGCGAGTGAGAAAAATTGCGAGCCACAACCATGATTCGGGTATCTCCACCCTCATAATGCAGCTAATTTTCGTGGAGGAAATTGTGTTTATTCTGCAGACAAAGATATGGAAATGGATGGAAAGTGTATGGAAGTAGAGCTTTAAATTTCACATCGTCGAAGACAAATCCGAGATCTTTAATTCATGAAGTGGGAACCATTGCTGTGCTAGCTGGGAAGGCGTAGAATGTGATTTCTAGAATGGGCGTATCGTGAAGCTCGAGTTACAGAACCACGAATCGAGTAACAACACTATCTACATGCAAGGAACTCTGTCTCCTTCCCTAGGAAACCACGCTTTCCTCCGAGTCCTAGTGATCAATGGATTCAAGGAGATCAGGGGATCTATTCCCTCCACGATCGTAAATATTTCACATCTAAAACAGCTTTATTTTGAGAACAATAAGCTCTCCTTCATATTTCCTCCATCCATCGGAAAATTATAGCTGCTAGAGACAGTTTCCCTCAGGAGCAACCCCCTCAGTAGCTGAATTCCTGATTCCATGGGCAATCTCCAGTGCTTAAAACAACTCAATCTTGCCAAAAATCTCCTGTCAGGCACCATTCCGTCGTTGATAAAGAATCTCGGCAGCTTTCTGTTCTTGGATTTGAATGATAATCTTCTTTTCCCCGCAGTTCCTTTGTTGTGAAGCTCCAAGCCAAGATGTAATGGTAGTTTCAGTGGCAACTGTAAATTCAACTAACATCTATTCAATTAACTTATTTAATAATTGTAGTTAATCTAAGGGTAGAAATTCTTTCAATCATCTAACATCAAAATCAATGTTGCACAATCTTACAAATAGCATCTGAAAAAAATTGTTTTCAAATAATAACAATTTAGAACGTAATTATTAAAAATTCTTAATTCTTTTATATATATATATATATATATATTAAAAAAAACCTTTATTAAAATCAATTACCATCGTAACCTCACCTCCTCGTAACTACAAAAAATCAACAAACTTCCTAACAATATTGTGTTTCTTTGGCTCTTTTAAACATGGAATGATCATGGCCATGACTAGAAAAGGTAGAACATGGAAATTTCACTTTCACATATAATTTTAACTATATATATGACTCTAATAAAAATAATAATTACATATTTGATTAATTATATATTAATCAATCTAATAGAAATGTGAGTTGTAATATTAATGGATTAAACAAATATATTTAATAGTTAGAAATAATTAATTCCTACTTGTCTATGGCTGTAATTCTCCATTTGAGGAGTTTGTTCCTACATAATAGGAATTAGCTAGAATATAGTTTCTCCTAGTTTAGTGTGTGGTTGAGAGAATCTCTCAACCACACTACTGTACGTCTAAGATAGAATTCCTATCTTGAGACTTTTGCTTGTATAAATATGTGTGTAATTTCTGATTCATAATATAGAATTTGATTAGAGTTTTGTAAAATATTTATCTGGCATTTGAAATTCAGAGTCTATACCTTCATAGCCTTCCGGCATAGGAACAAATTACCCGCTAGCATACGCCTATTATTATTATTATTGACGATTTTTTTCATTGTTAATGCCCACGCTAATTGTTGAGAAAATATACAGAATGAAAAATAATAATGCATTTTTCTGTTTTTTTCTCACTAATATAAAGTCGAACAATCGCATTGATAAAGCCGCGACGCTATTTTGCCATAGTATCATCCTAAAACGCTGCATTAAATAATCAAGCGTAATTTAGCCACCACAGGTCACACTTTATTGGTTATCATAACATCTATCCACCTCCATACTCCTGCTTATGAACTTGCTGCCGTATCCACCGCCCCTGCACTTTGGCATCCCGATGTCCGCGATTCTCGTTCTGGCACATGCAGGGATGTAACCGGCTGTTGAGACAACCAACCGCCACAGACCAACAAGAAGACCCTCACATTCTACTCGGCCGAAGGCCGCATTCGTCGCTCTTCGAGACCGTAATGCCTACATTATTAGACGCGCGGGCGAGAACACACGTGTCCGAATACACCATGGGAACATGCTGCCTGATCTCTGTTCAAAGCCGTCCTGATCTCAAAGAGCAACGAGAGTTGTTTTTCGTAATTTTATGATGACGAAAACATTGTGCTCATTGTCTCTCATGTTTGGCTAACTCCCAAGGCGTAACACCACCTCATGGATATTGCTGAGCAAAGATGAACTCACCGTTCAATGAGGACCCCCGCCGTACAAGCCTAAATCAGACTAAATACATGAGGTCACATCTTCCGACCGCCTTCTCGACAAATCCAGAACCCTTCCACCATTTCTCCACAACCTGGAACAAGATAGTTTCACGGACCTTCGTTAATTTGAAAGTTGGTACCTTCTGAATAAAATTAAAGTTTCAAGACCATTCCTGTGGATTTAAGGCAAAGCATACACGAGTATGTATCACTAATAATAAATAATTCTAACTTCAAAGTTAATGTCTGTCACCATTGTAAGACACTAAATTTCTTCGTTCTCAGATGAAATAATCATTTATCAAGACAAAAGCATTTTCATTCACTCCGTTTAATGAGCACAAAGTCACTGAGTACAGCTTTTCATGCAGGCGAAGCACTATGCACATGCGGGCTGTGCACCCCTTTGGGCCACAAGTCAGACCACAAAGGCTGTAGGATGGCTTTCTGCCCTCACCAACCATTACAAAGTGTCATGATCACCATGAACTTTGATATTAAAAGGCCATTTCATACTTCAACATTTGAGTCAGAAAGATATTTCCACCTTACACAACTTGACTTGCTTATAACATGCTAGGGAGTTTGCTCCACAAATGGTACCACTGCACTGCAAAATATCATTGTTGCCCACCATAAATCATATATAATGCCTTTACCTTAGTATGTTCAATGTTCAAGATTCTGGCACTGTCTGCCCAAATAACTTTGAACCCATGTTTAACCTAAGGTCTTAGAGCTGCAAATTTAATTAAAATAACTTTACCACATTGAGTTAGCTAGGCTCAACATACCAATAATATTTAAAGGTGATTCATGAAAAATAACAGAAAACCTAAAATTATCACACCATGGGGAATAGATGATTATTTTTCAAACAAAGCAATTAAGAACTTATTATATTCCAACGATAATTGCAAATTCCACCGATAAAGAACTGAACATAGTCACCTGTGTACCCACATGATATACCCACAGACCCCATCAAGACAACCAACAACATGATGGAATAATTGTGCAAAAAGTGAGCCTGGACGTATTTTCTCCTTTTCAGTCTGGCTGCCTGCCTAATAATAAGTTTGAACAACCCACTGAAGGTGTTTAATAATTTGCTCAATAAGATCATCCTGAAACACTGGCCATGAACAATATTCTCAAGCTCTGCATCCATGATGAATAGCCACATTCACCATTTTTTACCCGCACATCTAATTGCTACCCCCACACCTGTCTATAACTGCCATGATCTACCTGTTAATTTTTTTTATCATCCCATGTCCTAACTGATAGTTCTGTTATAATGAGATTGAACTGTGTGAGACTGAAACTGTTCTCACCACGCTTAATTCCTCATGATCTCATCAGCTGCACTCATGGCCTTTGCTTTCTTCCTCTCTGCCGTAGGACTCTCTGGAGTCACATTTATTAGACAGCGTGCGACTGCCGGGAAGCACGGTGGCCGCCCCCAGCAGGTCACTGGACCCTTCTGCCTGAAAGTTGCAGAAGCAATGGATCCCAGACACTGAGAATTATTTTTTTTTCGACCTCGAGACACTAAAGACAAGTCATTATCTTCTCGCGTCAAGCACCTTAGGCGAAACACCTTCAGCTCTCACACAGACCAGAAGCAGAAAGAATAATCCTCGCCACCAATCTATGTGACCTTCAATGATTTCCAAGGGTGATATTTTAATTGTTTGTTTTTAATATCACAAACATATTCAATTTTTAATAGAATTTCTATACAGACTTGTCTGTCATATGTGTGTGCGTATTTAATCCTTCCATCCCTGCCTGCTGCCTGGAAATTATTTACCCCAAACTGTTTATTTCATCTCATCACAGTTTTTAACATCTGCAGCTTAAAATTCTGTCCTTTAAACCACAAATGGTTTGCAGTGCTTGCTTAATTTTATGTGTAACCCAGGCAAGAGACTGCCCACTGCCAGAGATCCGGAGTTTTCTGGAGTCAAGATTATAATCGACATCAGCTTTTCTCCAGAAAAAACGCCAAGTGGTAGCACCGTGTTGGGGACCAGGAGGTCGCCTTTCTGTCCGTCGAGGTCCCACAACGCGGCAGGCACCGTGGAGAAGGTTCAGCACCGTAATCTTGTTTTTCATTTTTTAGCAAATGGCTATCCTTACAGTGACATAGACCTGAAATTGGGCAGGTTTTTGCCACCCGACTAGTTATGGCTTATTACCAAGAATGGTACACAAGCCACATCACCATGGCCTTTCCACATCTGGGTTCATATCTTGCTTGCCCGTGCTAATGGCAGGCTGGGCGAGGAAGGGATCCACTTGGCCCATGACACCAAATGGCATAATGTAGTAGATAATGAAAATTGATTCTTATGATTAAAAAATTTTTGTTAGTGCACGTTGCAGCCTGGGAGAGAGACTGCCATACCCATGCTCAATTTTGTTCTCAATTAAGTGGCTGTCATAATATGTTTAAGACAGCTTATGAGACAACTGTTAATAAACACATATTAGTTTGGGCACCACAGCCAGCCAGTGCTAGTTTTTATTGACAACGCCCATTCCAACAATAAACAAATTATTTAAGAATGTTCTACTACTAGTCATATATTAATGAAAATGGCATCAAAGGTAGTATTTGAGTCAAAGACATCTGTCAAAATGAAGAGACTGGGGAGTAGATGGAAGGAAAGTAGTGAGCATGAGGCAGCATGCTTGAGAGTAGTAACTAGCCTTGACATTGGTAGGAAGTGGCATTGTGTCAGAGTGGATATCAAACGTGAATGGAGGACAAGGGAATTGGTGAGTCCTGGATGATGTTCTTGAAGGGTAAATTATTTTTCTTCTGTGTATTTATGTGTTTATAAGTTCGCTTATTAGTGGACTCATGGTATCAAGTTGAAAGGCTACTCATATGCTTAAAATAATCATCTACATGGAGATATAAATTAAACTGTAGCTATATGTATTTAACCATGTTCTAATATTTATTATTTTAAGAGTCAGCTAACTCAGTACTGGGCAAAATATTTATTATCTGTAACTTAATGAACATGTTGCTACGGAGTTCCACAGCATTAACAGTATAAGTGATGCCAAGATGGAATACTAATACACAGAAAGGATATGAATAACTTCCTACAGTAGTGTTAAAAATAGATGTTTGTTTGAGTTAGTGTGGTTTGTGGAATAGACTCCTAGTATTATGAAGTAAACAAATATAAAGGTCAATATATAAATTTTAAATTGTAATGGTTAAGTATAAACAAGCTTTTTATGCAGCATTCAGTCAAGGATCTTAAAACGACTATGGTAATGGTTGGTGTATTTAACCATCCATAGAGCTCTTTGTATTAGTTGCCTTCGTTGGTATTTATATTTATATTTAAAATATGTCACACATGAGAGCTGTGATACAAGAGTTTTATGTTTCAATCAAGGTGTGGACCGTATTAAGACCTGTCAAGCTTCCTAGATTATTCACAATTCTCCTGTGGTACAGTGTTTAATGAGATGCTGTAAATTTTTCATTGAGAAGCACTGTTGAAACTGTCATGAAGAGACGTGCTAATGCTGCCTAAATTCATTAATGAAGCTGGCACATTTTCATTCAGGAAGATGCTAACTCAAACTTTCTGTATCTGCAGCTCACTTGTTTCTGAGGATCATGAAGGGATTTTAGTTATGATTCATCCTGGGAGACGAGACAAAGATCCGTTTTTGTTTCAAAACGTGCTTGGACTCTGCCAGCCGCCTAATCAATTAAACAGAGGAAATGGTAGTATTTATCTATTAGTATATATATATATATATATATATATATATATATATATATATATATATATATATATATATATATATATATATATATATATATATATATATATATATATGTATATATATATATATATATATATATATATATATATATGTATATATATATATATATATATATATATCTATATATCTATATATAATCTTAATAAAATAATTGTGTATATTTCTATTAATCATATCATTGAATGAAGCTGTTATTAATTAATAAATAAATAATTATAGTGCTTTAATGATTATTTTTATATAATATATTTATTAAATTAAAATATAATTAAATATATATGTATTTACTTACTTTTTTTTATTTATATATTTAATTATTTTAAAAGATTTATAACCTCCTTTTAGATTACATTGAACCAATAATAATAAATTAATTATAATATGTATTTAGGTCAAGTTTGAAATATCATTATTGACAATACTGTATCAAGTAATAAGAAAGCTCTAATGAATCATATATTTTGGTGCTCATCCTTAATTTTCTTTTCTTATCACCCATATTTTTCCTTAGTTGTATTATCATCGTACCTCTTGGCTTCTTATGATATTCTTCATAAATTATTTACTTATGATATTTCATAGTACTATTTTATGTTCAGAATTACTCATTAGATAATAACAATGTCTAGGTTAACCATGTTCAATAACTGAGTTGTAATGTTTAATTTTTCATTAATAATCCTTACACCCTTACTAATTTTCATTTTTGCATTATATTAATTTACATTTTACTTACCCTTCTTAATACAATCACGCTTGTTATACCTAAGCCTAAAGGGGTTTTTACTATAATTGTTCTATAAATTTTAGGATTAAATATAAATTCTAATATAATTTTTATATGTATTTTTCTCCTTAACTTTTGGATTACTTATGACTTAGCATAGTTTTGAATATATTGGTGTCCCAACCTTATTTAGAGGTTTATAACTAAATTGTTTAATCTGTATATTCAATATACACTATGAATTTCTATTCTCCCTTGATGAATATTCATTCATGAGTTGTTATCTAGCCATGAGTGTCATGTGACAACCTCTCCTTCAATAAAGTCTATAAATATCTAGACCAAGATAGGATGTTAATCATTCAACTTGTTCAATAATAATACATCATTTTCCATTTCATTAATGTTTCTATCCTTTTAATGCTTCTTCAATGACTGCTAAAGATCTAATAAATTTTAGATTATGTATAAACAATTTATTGAACAGTTCATATAGGTAAGCATTATTTTAAAACCATTTTTTGTTCTATATTTCATAGATTTAAACTAGTGTATTGTTGTATTAGTTGGATTAAGCAAGGTTTTAACTGAGAGAATTAGTCATAATGTATGTATAGCTGACAGTGTTCTTCCTCCATGTTTATATACATGTAGTATTGTCTACTATTCTGGGTAAACCGAACATTTAGCATCATGGTTAATTACATTTTCCTTTTCCATCAATAAAAATATCTTTCAATTTTTTGGTCCCTTTTCTCTTTTATGTAATATGATGCAAATTGTTTTGTATGTCCTCTTTTGTTTCATAAATATTGACTAAGGTGGTTCAACGCTATGTGTTCTTTTTTCCCCCTTATTTTTAGTCTCGCTATCCATTTCATCTATTCATGTGATTATTTTATTATATATTTTGTGAGCATATGTTCATGTTAAAATCCATTTTAGTTTATGAAGGTCATATTAAATACAAGGTACTTGTATAAGAACAACATTTTCTGAAGAATATACAATCAAATTAAAACAAGCATAGTAATATTTAGATTTAATACAAATATTTGTACTATCTTTATCACAAATTCATCTTGGGCAGTCTGAAATAACTTTTCTGTCTTTACTCATTATACCATTCAAGAAATTATTTCTATCCTTTTATTCTCCTCACAATTTTAACTATATTTTTTATTAATAAAAATCTTCGTTGGACAGACTGCCTCACATTTTATTTGATTTTTTATTATTTTTGTGATTAACCTATATAATTTTTTTTAACCATTTTTACAATGAACTACTGTTAAATAATCTGACTTAGGGGTGTTTTAGTTATACCACCTTTCTCCCTCCTACATGTTATTTAATACTTGCATCTTATCACTACTATTACTTATTTCATTTATGTTTTTCTACATTGAATAAAGATGTCATCCGTATCACCTGTAAGTAATATTTTATCCCCACATGTATACAAATTAATAAGGTAGAATAATTTTGTATGTAAGGATACCCAAAAAATAATTAATCATTGTGCTATTATTTATTCTGTCTATCATAATGTGCTTGTTTCCACCTGCTATTGCTTGTTTGTAGTAAAAGTTATTTTCTCCCCACAATAAAAGTTGTAATATTCTATTTAGCTATAGTCGAGTCTAGTAGCTAATTGTATTGCTCAACTTTTGGCTCTTATTATAATTTAAATACCCCCAAATTTTTTATTCTTTTAATAATACGATTATCACCCTTTATATAACTTGTAAATACACAGATAGATATTAATATAATAAAAGGAAAACACAATCTATGTTTTCCATACTTTATTTATATGTTGTTATTTTTTAATAAAATTAGAGTATTAATCTAGTTAAACAATGTTTGATAACTGCTCTTTTATATGCATATCTTCTCTCTTAATAATCAATGTTACCTACATTGTAATATATGAAGGTGTTAGTGATAGGTTTGCTATTTAACTTTTCCTGTCCATCTTAAAATGGAATTAACAAATCGTTAGAATTTATTATGAAAGTAATGAGAGCAATAAATCTTATATAAAGGGGTATATACTTATAATATCCGAGTTCATTATTGTGGCCAAGAGCTCATTATCATAAGGTATAATTTTATCTACCAATTGTGTAATTAATTTTTGTAATTGAATAATCACATTTTCAAGGCATGAATTATGTGAATAATCACACTAAAATTATATGATTTGTTCAAAATGAGATATATTAATTTATAGTATTGAACAGTTCGCTCATTCTATGCTTCAGAGTATTCCCATGGACACCAACAGACTCTCTGCCGAAGACACCTAGCTACATCTGTATTTAATGTGGATGACCAATGAACACCTTGAATTTGGGGATTATATGGTATGACCAGAGACTAGTAAGTCTCATCTCATTCACATTATTTTCTTTGGTTGACACTATCAGCTCCTTCAAACCTCCAACTCCTAGATCGTTGTTCTCTGTTTTAGATCATGGGTAATTTTTACTCACTTTCATATACAAATACAGAATAATCTCATATGCTGACAAGGTTTCATGTCTTTTTATTCACAAACCCCCCATTTGCAATGGGAGTATAGCTCTTCATGGTACTAGCCTGTTGAAAAAAGGTGCTCTGCCCACTATGCTCATTAACTTTGTGAATCCAATGTTGAATGAGGCTACACACAGTTTACATTTTGTATTATTACTCACTGAAAAACTTCCTTAGGCTATGACAAGGTGAAATTACTCCTTTCAGTATACTACAAGAAGGAATTTTAACTCTCTATCATCGTAGACTATTCCAAAATAGGTGCTCATTACTGTTAACAACCTCTAGTTGTCATTGTTGGACGTAAGTTCTCAAATCCAGTATATATATAGTTTTTTATAATTTAGACATTTGATCTCTCCATATATCTTTTAGTATTTAATGCATACATATCCTCTGCCTATTCTACAAGTTCCATTTACCCACTAAAAGATTTTATTCCTTTTATGACCTGGATATTTTTACCTAGGTTAAAATTTATTTTGTTCTTGCTATTGTGCTTTTATACAGTGAAATGTATAAAGTTTTTTGTTAGTAGAAGGTATTAATTATATAAATATTCTACTCCTAGATACAGATAAATGCACACTTCCTTTATTGCCAGGTATTGGTGCAGACTTTTCCTGAAGATGACCTCTATTCTGGGTTGTTTGCCAGTATACTAATTGTATTGTCCATAAATTTGTATCAGATGTAATTTTATATGGTGGTCTATCTAGTTTGTTCCTATTTTATAAATGACTTATTTTTGTGTTTTATTATAGTTATAAATTAATTGTAACATGAAACCCTTGATTACCATGTCGATTTTCTAGTTTATTTCCAATTACCTTCCAGACATTTGGTAAGTATTTTCCCCGTTAATATACAGCTATATGAAAATATTGTTTACCAGTAATTATATAATATCACAAAAGAATAAACAACTATATTTATTTGAGTATTTATTAAAAATTCTAGAATTCAACAAGATATGATCCCACCAATCAATAAGAACGACAATTATGCTCCAGTCACCCCAAAGCCTTTCTCAATTTCGAACAAAAACATGTACGGACCTGGGAAATTTGTACAAACAAGAAATATCCTCAATCGGGAGCATCCTTCCTGCCATTAAAAACATCTCTTGCTAAAGGTTTCTACACCGACTTATTCTCTCTTCCTTCCCACCAGTATGCCTGATACTTTCTTCCTTTCTACCTCGATTTTTCACCAGATTCTTATTCTACGAGCGAGAGAAGTAATTTTCTTTCGAACCGTCTTGCAACTCAAATTTACGTTGATATTTTAATGATGAATTCCAAGACTGTCATGATTCATTTTAATAAGAAAATAATTAAATGAACTTGACATTTAAAGTTTCACTAGGCTTTTTCACATACCCCATGATTTCCATTTAGTTCTTAGGAAACAAAAGTACATTAAAGATTATTTTCATTGTTATGTTGTATAATGCATCTCTATATGACATGAAATATTTTAATAAAAATTCATTTATTATATTTTTAAATTGTTACATATCAAATTCATTAAAAATTAAATGAATTTAATACATCAAGTCTCCTTGTTAAAAATGAATTTAATTTTTTTCTTTTTAATTAATTTTTTCTTCTGAATACTGGGACAGTTGACTGAATTTCTCTTTGTGGGATTTATATAGGAATAATATTCACTCTAGTGAATCAAAGAGCTTAAATTTCATCCTCCTCCTCACATATCCAAAGCTGACAATGGGATGTTTGAGGTGGACCTCAAAACACCCCCCGAGCCTATCCTTGCTAATGAATGTCAGCACCATCATTTGGCATTGACTCCGTTGAATTTATGGCTAAGATAGGTTGTAGTTAGTACATGGTTTGAGTCCTTTTGCATCCATACTGGCCGTGCTTTGTCGACCACTATGTTGTGTAGGGTTCAAATCTCCGTCAACAACCTATGCTTTTCAAGTTCTCATGAATGATAATTGTCATGATCTATCTTGACCGTCGCTCCTAACCACTTATGTGTTTAAACCAATGCACCAAATAACCTTATCTTGATACCACTTTCTCATCCAAGGCCTTCTAACCTATTACCACTATCAACAACTCCATAAGAACAACTCCAAAAAATATAAACCTTCTATTTCATAGTTACACATCAAAAAGACATTTTGTCAGATTCCAAAATCTTAGACCTTCTATTGAAAAACGAAATTTTGCTAAGAAAAAAATTATTAAATTTCATGGATCTTGAATTCTGTAGGTCCTGAACCATCAAATGGATTTCATCCATCACTCCATCATCTAATTTAACAACATGTCTTCACCACCTCCTTCATTTCAAATTAGCAATATCATGAGTCAATTTTCAACCATAGTCATCCAACAATAAAACGCTTAGAGGAAGCATCGAGACAAAGGCACCATTATTGAAAATCATACCTGGGAAAAATAATGGTGGTGAGGGTTGTCGCATGGAGTAGTAACTTTCGGCGTCAGCTGTCTCTATGGTTATAAAGAAGATTCAATAAAATGTCTAATGGCGTAAAGATCACGTTGTTTTTCTCTCACCGACATTGACAACAAGATAGGCCGAGTTGGTTTGTTTGGACGAACACATTTTCAACGAATTTTCATAGTCACATAAATATAAATAAGGAGTTTTAGGCGTTACATTTGATTCCCGGTCTCTCGTATAACGAAGTACTCCAAATTTTGCAATCGAATTACACAAAGTGATAAAGTTTTTAAGGCATGTAGGTTTTCAATTTTCTATACACTTGTAAAGAAAGGAATATACATGGGTGCATGCAAATTTCTTCCTTCAAAATTATTATTGCCACACCATGATTTTCCCTATCCTCTTCAATTTATTTCGTAATTTGAAACAAATGTAAATGTTTATAGTTGTATTCCCCCCATTCCCATTAAAACCATTGAGTTTTATTTCAAAGATTCGTTGAGCATACGTACAATTATCTTTGATAATAGCTTAAATATTAATCAAATTTTTATTGAATGATTCAATTGTAAGAATTTAATTTATGTTTTAATGACAAATGAAGTATTTGGGATTTAATGATCAAAATTATTAATTTTCTAACTTCAACTAATATAGCTATGTTCACATATTAGGATACTTTTACTTTTAAAATTTTCTATATATTATATATAAACATAGCTTATAGCTGCCCACCCATTTAATTTAATTCATTCATTGTAGAACTAATCAAATAGTCTCCCAATAAGAACTTCTTATTTATCTTTCTTAAATTAACGTTTTTATATATCTAGCCAACCCAGGTATCATATACACATATATATAATATAATTAATAGGATATATATATATATATGTTGTGTGTGTGTGTGTGTGTTTGTGTGTGTTTCTTTATTTTTAATAATTTATTATTATGATGATTTTTATATATAAATATGTTTTATTCTTTTTCAAATATTAATTAATTTAAAATCTAAACTGTAGAATATATATTAGTGATTTTTAGAGAAATTGCCTAGGTGACACATATATTTTCGTGCAAAAGGATACATATCACATATATCGATTTGGTGTTATTCATTATATACCCCAAATTAATATATACGAGGCACCCCTGAAGAGTGAGTATGGCATATTCAATATTCTAATGCTAATGGATAGAAAGGAAGAGATATTTAAGGGAGAGAGGATTGTGTAGCCAGTGAAGGAAGAGATGAGAGTGGCACCAGAATACGGGGAGAGAAAGAGGGGGCAAGGAGAGGATGGCAGGGAAGATGGAGAAAGAGAGAGGGACTTAGGGGTGGAGGAAGATAAAGTAAGTGGGTGTTAATAAAGGAGTGTGGGGAGGGAAGGAATGAGGGAGAGACAAAGATTGGGGGAGGGATGGTATGTATGTATTTTTGTGAATGAGGGATTGAGTGAGGGAGTGAGGATAAGAAAAGAGAGAGAAGGGAGAGAGAGAGAGAGAGAGAGAGAGAGAGAGAGATGTGTGGGGACATAAAAGATTAGGGGGGGGTAGGGGAGGGAGACAGAGAGAGAGAGAGTAAGTGGGAAACGAGAGATTGGGGCGGAGAGAGAAAGGGAGAGAGGAAAGAGAGAGAGATAGATAGATAGAAAGAAGTTCGAAGGAGGCAGGAGGAGAGAGAGAGTAAGAGAGAGTGACCCCCCCCACCTCCTTTCTTATAATATATTAATAATAAAAGAATATTAGAAGTATAGTCGCAATGGAGTAAATACTAGAAGGAGGCAGGAGGAATAGAAGATCAAGGAGTGCTCTTCTATATTTTTAAATTCATATCTAACCTCAACTAGGTAAGGCTGAGATCATCCATCATAGATAGATTCTTTTGTATCATATTCATATAAAGTTCTAGACTAATTTCCACCTCAGGCTTCACTTCTTCTCTTTAATCATTAACCCACATATTTAATGATGATACCCTCCCACATCCCCAACTTTGTATTTATTATACCTCCTCTGGCACTAAGTATTTATAGTCTTTTTTATTTGTATGACACCAAATATTTTATATAATAATAATAATGCAAGAAATATTGAATTTCAGACATTTCATCAATCACTCAAAATATAACATCAGAAAAGATTGATGTTTTATAATAAATATAATAAATTTAAGTAACATAATGAACATGTGTGTATTTTTTTTCTTTTGTTAAAAATTACTTAAATGTAGAAAAACTTTAAAAATATCATGGCCCCCATATAACATTTTCCTATCTAGTACCTGTATTATAAATATACTAATGTATTGGAAAATACTGATTATTATTATTCTCTCAATAAACAGTTCTAATTTGAACTTTGAAGTAGTTTAGTGTTGCACCTAATGTTTTAATACCAAATTGTCAGAGCATGTATTATCACCGTACTCCTCTTAGCTTCTTATGATATTCCCGTAATACTATTTTATGTTCAAGAATTATCTATGGAGACAAAACAATGTCATGAACTGGGAGTTCAACTTGGTTGTATTGTTTTTATCTTCACACCATCTCATAATCTTCACTTTCACTTTTCATTTTTGTATTATATTCTATATTTATTTACTCTTCTTTAAAGTAATTTTCAACCTTTAATTTATACCTAAGCCTGGAATGGTTTTTAATAATGTCTTCAACATGTTATATTACTAAACTAATATTTTATGAAATTTCTCCAACTTTTGAATTACTTTGTATTTTGTATAGTTTGACATATTATTTCAACCTTTTATTTCTATGTCTGCAATGATTTATTTAACTGTATGTTCAATATATATTTATGGTTGGCTGCCTTCATGAAGCTCCCACTGACTTATAATACTGAATATGTTGTACAGATATTCCCTCCCAATTCTGCAACCTCAAGGTATCAGAGGTACAGGCACCACCATAATTTTTTCACTTCTGTTTGGAACTCAATTTTCCTGAGACTTTTAGGCTAGTGCTGAGGCATTATCTCATCCCCTACCCTTTCATAGAATTCAAGGCACACACCTCCACTTTTCACCACATTTTTTCAATTTAATCTTTTAAAAGTAATCACAAAGCATTATTTTTAATAATAATATTTTCACTAATGTCCAAAGGATGTCATCTTTATGGTATTTATCCTCCTTTCTGTTTTTAATAATAATCTTACCTTTTTTCTTGCTTCTTTCAATATCCACCAACAGTTTGGTTTTAAATTATTGAATAGCAATAATGTCATCACTGAGATCTTTATATATGCAGACTCCATCAACATTCATCTTGTCTGTCCATTTAAGTTAATTCTTCCTTCTAATTTCTAAGATGATAATTTCTACTGAATAATCTCTAATTTTAATAACCTGTTTAGCCATATTGTGTCCAATTGAACTGGTTAGTTTGGATTTTCACCAACCTACATATAGCTATATTAACTTATGGTTTTGCCATGTATCCTATTTACAGAATAGTATAGTATGTTTTCTCCAAATTATATTTCATATTTTATACTTCTAAAAATACTGGTAAAATGGCCCACCTGTTTTACTAGAGATCCCTGCTGTGACAGTAGGAGTCTCAGAATGCCATTATCTTGCATGTGAACAATGCTTATAGTAGTTATTTTTCTCAAACTTCCACTTTTGTTTCATAGGCATCTGTTCAGCTTTTCTGCCTTAAACCAACTCTGTCCCATGAGCAAGGAGAACTGAACATCTGTGTAATATTGGCAGTCTGTAGTTCTGGACAACATTAAACTGAGAAAGTGCTGACACCCTTGACCTCATCCACCAAAGACCTCACACACCAGCCACTGTCACTCCTTCATTTAATTAATAGATGAGTCATATATAAAGTATCCACAAACATTTCTCTATTTATATGTTAAATTGCATCCTGAACAAACGTGGTTATATTTAACCTCATCATGTTTTGTTTCCAGCCAAATTTTATAGAAAATATTTTCATCACCCAGACTTTCTAGCAAATTTATCTGTCCTGTTTTTTTGTTTTTTATATTTAACTTCTATTATTTTTAATGAAAATAATAATGAATGATTACATTCTGCAGTAGCATTTATAATTAGGAACTAATTTATTTCATATAACACCACTAATAATAATGATGAGAATTGTTGTTTAACCTCAATTAGATCTTGTTAGAATTTAATAAAAAAACTTGCATCGCTAATACCCTTCAAGGATGCATAATCATGATACATAATTTTTGTCTTCTCAATTGTAGGGTTACACTATTTATATTTAGTTCATTAAGATTCTTCAAGAAAATCATTTCACTATTCTTATAGACCACACCACTCCTCAGGACTTCTCAAAATAATAGCTAATATCCTAATATATTAAATAATAAATATATTTAAAATATCACCCAACATCAGCAATAATTGAAATAAAATTTAGGAATATATTAAATGGTATTTAGTTTTGGATTACAATACTGTTAGACCTTTATTGTTCTGAACTTAATTGGTGGAACCAATGACTTAACCTATATGATAAGCTCTCCATAAAGTCCTTTCATTCACTAATATAAAACAGAATTGTTATTAAATTGATACGCTTATTATCAACTCATTAACATAGACAGAATAACACAAGTCCTGATATTAAGAACCATACCAAATTGAAGACTATTTTCCTCACATCCACGTGTGACTTCCAAAGCTTTCCCCCATATATGTACATCAATTTTTCTATATGGATGTCTCTGTTAAACTATAATAAATTTTAACATAATTTTCCAAAATTTCCTCTGCCATGCTATTATTCTTATGTTAATGCTAGAGCTTCATAGCCTCTCTCTCTCTTACTTTCTGCTTTCTCTCACAAACTTTAAATGAACTCACTTTTCTAATTTTTTTTTTGTTATTCCAGTAACCTTCCCCCCTCACTATAAACCCTGGTATGTATTTTTCTTCATTCAAAGTTTTTTCTAACTAGCTTCCAAAGGTAGAATTTTTTTTGAGAATCAGACATGAAATTCATCCACCCTGTTGGATTAGAAATTTTGATCCTCTTATAAACTATTTTTCAATTTTAATAATTTTTCTGTGTATATATATATATGTGTGTGTGTCTGTGTTTAATAGTTGTTGTTGTTATGTTGTACCTTTGCCAATCCCCACAAAAATCCTCCACCGTGGGTCTTCATCCATTATAAATGCTAAGCATATCTTTCCAAGGAATGATCACACCCTTTTCGCCTACACCCATCAAACAAAGAATAATATGTTGTGTTGCAGGTTTATTTTTTGCTCCATCCTTCCAGCAAATTTCCAGAATGCTGATGTGAACTTTTTCAATTTCTACTGATGAGATGATCACCTTTATATCCATGAAACAGTTTCAAAAATTTTTCATAAAAACATTACTACTTATTTTCCTCTGTGTTGGATTACAATTAAATAAATGTATTTCATTATTTGTCCATTGTTGTTAATAATAAATATTATTGAATCCAGGTATATAATTATTATGAACTTAAAGATCTCACTCTCCATTTATCTTAAATTTAATCAATGATTGTCCTAGGTGTCATATGTTCTACACCTTCACGTGGTTAGCAGGGACCTCCTTGTAAACATATATTTAATAACCACAATATTTTCTTTGTTCTGGGTTTTAAAATACCTTCAAAATGGTTACTGTCATATTTATAATTAAATAACTTATATGTCCTCCAGCATTTCATCCATTTACTGTTTCAAAATACAAAATAAATGTAATATTTTGTTTATAAATAATTATCCTTCTTATTTATGCATAAACTATAATCTTTTAATGATGTTTTTCAGCTAACTTTAGAATACCTGTAACCTAATATATAGAATTTATGAACCAATTTTTTCTGAAATTTTTCTTAACACCATTTCAGGGCAGATAAGAATTAATGGAGTGTCTACTAAGACATATGAAATTGCTTTTTTCCTTATATGTCAGACTTCATGTCAACCTTCGAGATGAAATCAAATTATCTGGTTTTCTTTGCATTCAAATTCAACCACAAATAAGTATTTCAAGATAATAATATTATTGTTTATCAAAATTTTTTACCTGTCAGATAGTGTTGCCATTTTTAATACAAGGCACAATATCTAATTCTGAACTCAGTGTTCCACATTTTTCATTTTTTCATACCTTCCAGATTTAGCTTAATAACATTATTATTTCAGTAGCACCTTCTAGTCCTTCTAGATGTTGGTAATTTAAGATATACAATAAAGTCCTTTGTTGGATTCTATAACTTTGAGACGAAGTAGCTATTTAATTTTTGTTTCAGCCTTTATACTTTCTGACATTTGTCATTCAACTAAACTTCAGAACCCTGTTTTCTCAAGAGGTAATGGGACAAGCTAATATAAATAATCCTCTCAAAATATTTGATAATACCCCAGACACCATGAATGAACAAACATGGATACATATGTGTATTAAATGTTCAAAACTTTTGTACCTTTTTTGGGGCCTGCAATGTCAACCTCCTTTTAGATGAATAGCCATTCAAGTTTAGATTATTTATGAGGACACCCATTTATATTTACCTCCTTCCATATTTTAATTTAGCTAGAATCACAGAAAGAGTTGATGTTAAAAATATTTTATCCTGTATTTTCATATGTTTCCACCATTGTGGAGAATTAATATAGCTTGTTAGCCTTTATGATCAACTAAAAAGAATATGTTTAGTGAAAATGATAATTTTGTTTTCTAATAGAACAGCCTCCAGTGTTTCATCCTATCAATCTTCTAATGTGGTGTTGATTCATGAGTGTTTTGCCATCACTGTCACTATAGTTGCTCTGCCTTGAAGCCATTGAATGTTTTAATAGTAATTAGAAGTCAGGATAAAATGGTACCAGTAGCAACAAACCATCAGCCCTCTAAGGAGCTTCTTTGCCTCTAATGTAGTTTTATTATTTTATTTCTTTTAATTAACTTGCATGTGCCACAGTGTCTCTATTTTTATCATTCACCAATTTCTTAGAAACGATATAAATAACACATTCATCAAACCTTGAGAACACTTCAACTTAATTATCTCACAATCTATACTACATTGTCATCCTTCAATATTTTGGTATCAATAAACCGACGCTTTTTAACTAAATACCTCAGCCTTCAAACACTATACAATGATTTTAACATTTGTAGTGCTTTGTGATTTTATTATCTCCATGCGCTTATCATGTATCATTTTCATATTCAATTAAAATACCTGATATGTGTATCAATATCGTGCATTAAGTTCTGCCATTGAACAATACACTATATATTTTTAACCCGCCCCTTATCCCACGTGTCACCACCTTACAATCGCCTGATTTCTAATTATTGTTTCCACGCAAGGTAAGTACCAAACCACTCACTCCTTTGAACAAGATTACTCATACACTTGGTTGACATGTATCCTTTTACCTACCAGTTCGCAATCAAAGCCTTAACCTTTGGAAACGAAATATTACAGTGAAAATAATCTTAATTCTTTATAGTTTCTTTTCACAATGACCCTGTCACTATGGCAATAAATCTCATCAAGTTACGTCTTCAAGACCCATATCTGAGCATGCTACCAGCTTATGGTTAGCAAATGTAACCACGTCTTTATTTATTTGTGTCTAAAATTGGTAGTTCCACAATCTACCAGACAGATTTGCGGAGATACAAAGGTACCCTTAATTGAACTGGCACCATGGATCAGACTTAATACAATGTACACCAACAACTGAACAGACTAATTCAATCACACAGGAACAAGAACAATGGCTTTACCTGTCTGAAGTAAAAATCTTAACACCACTCTACCGTGAAAATCCCTCCCCTCCACAATGCATCCAGTTGTATTTATACATTTAACAGCGTGTTCTTTCGGCTCGAGGGCCGTTTCTAATTCAATATATGCTCACTACAATGTATCTAATTAATAATTAAATACATATGGATTGAGCCCAAACCTATTCGACTTCCACCTTCAACTGTAACCATTCAATGCAACAGTATGCCATGGTATGGATAATCTTTGTCACATAAATTCAATGATTGAACCCTCCTAGCCACAACATGTGGACAAAAGCTCCCACATCATGACAGCTAGTGTCCACCGCATCGATTCCCCGATATCTTCACAGCCCCTGTCCATGAGTGCTTCTTCTTCTAATCGATTTTCCTATTCTTCGTTAAATATCTTCAGCCACATCCATGGCATTTTCCTTCCATTGTCCTCTTCCATTTGACGGCATACCAGCACTTCTGTCTCCTGCTTTTGTAATGGATTTTTTTTGTCCATTATCTTCTGCTCTAATGGTTATGTTGGAGTGTAGTTTATTTTCCCACCTCAATATGTTCCTTGTCTGTTGATCTTTTTTCTGCACCATCATCTTCATACTTGTACAAATCTGCAACATTAAAAATTGGATATATTCCAACATCAGGAGGAAATTCAATCTCATAAGCATTTGCAGAAAAATTTTTAAGTATCTTTCATGGCCCAATCTTTTTGAGCTTCAGTTTATTATACTGCTTCTTTCGGAATCTCTCCTTTCTCAAGTGTGCCAAAACCAGATCTCCGACTTCAAAATGGACTTCTTTTCTGCTCAAGTCTACTATGCCTTTATATTTTATGTTGTTGCCTTGTAGCTGGTGTTTCACTTGTTCATGTATGGCTTGGATCTCTGAAGCAAATTCCTCACCATCAGCACTTCTTAGCTCTGCCTTTCCCAGATTTCTTAACTCTGATATTCCTATGGGATGCATTCCATAGACAATATGGAATGGGCTCTGCCCTTTGCTCCTATTTGGTGAGACATTATATGCATATTCTTCCTAGGGAAAAATATGATCCCACTGCTTGGGATGCTCTCCTGCAAGACTTCTCAACAAATTTCCCAGACTCCTATTCACTACCTCAGTTTTTCCATCAGTATGAGGATGATAAGCTGAGCTGAAACTCAGTTTGGTACCAAGTTTCTTCCATAGTGTCCTCCAAAAATGGCCCACAAATTTGGTGTCTCTATCTGAAACAATACTCTTGGGCAACCCATGCAACCTAACAACTTCTTTGAAAAACAAGTTAGCAACATGAGTGGCATCACTAGTTTTATAACATGGAATAAAATGTGCCATTTTGGAGAATCTGTCCACTACAACAAAGACTGAATCATTCCCTCTCTAAGTCTTGGGTAATCCTAGAACAAAATCCATACTCACCATGTCCCAAGGACTGTCTGGAATAGGCAAGGGAGTGTACAATCCTGCATTCTGGCTCCTTCTTTTGGCATATTGACAGATTTTTCAGTTTTTCACAAACTTCTCCACTTCTTCTTTCATCTTGGGCCAATAATAGAAGTGACTCAGCTGCTCATAATTTTTTTCAGTACCAAAGTGTCCAGCAAGTCCACCACTATGCTTCTCCTTGATCAAGTTTTCTCTCATGGAACATTTTGGTACACACAGTTGGTTTCTTCTAAATAGTAAGTCCTCCTGCAAGAAATAATCCAGCCACTAGCTTCTATCTGCTAGAACAGGATTACAACATTCCTCAAATGCTTCCTTAAAATCTGAATCTGTTTTATACAATTCTTTGAGAAAATCAAATCCTACAAGTTCAAAATTGGTTTCTTAAACAAGCATGTGCCTCCCACTCAAAGCATCAGCTACTTTATTTTCTTGGCCACTTATGTGTTTCAAAACAAAGTTTAAACCTTGGAGATACTCAACCCATTTGGCATGCTTATGATTCAACTTGGGCTGTTGTACAATGTACTGCAAAGCATGATTATCAGAGTAAAATACAAATTCTTTGGACATCAAATAATGCCTCCACTTTTTCAATGCCTGAACAACTGCATAGAATTCCTTCTCATAAGAGGAATACTTCCTTCTAGTGTCATTCAGATTTTCACTGAAATAGGCTATAGGCCTATCATCCTGACTCAACACAGCTCCAATGGCCTCTCCATTGGCATCACACTTCACTTGAAATGGTTTGGAAAAATCAGGCAGAATCAAAACAGGTTTTTCAGTTATCTTTTGCTTCAAAATTTTAAATTTTCTTTTTGCTTCAGCAATCCACTTAAATGGATGTTTTCTCTTTTTTATTGTCTCAATGATGGGTGCATTAATCTTACTGAAGTTTCTTATAAACTTCCTGTAAAAACTGGCAAGTCCATGGAAACTTCTTACCTCAAAAACATTTATGGGTGAAGGCCACTCCACAATTTCCTTAATCTTCTCTGGTTCAATCTTCAATCCTTCACAGAAATAACAAAACCCAAATACACTAACTCTTCCTTCATGAACGAGCATTTCTTTAAGTTTATCAATAGTTTCTCTTGGTGCAGCTTCTTCAAGACATAATTAAGATGCCTTAAATGCTCTTTTTAGTCTTGCTAAAAACTAATATATCATCCAGATACACTATCATAAATTTACCAATGAATTCTTTCAATACGTCATTCATAAGTCTCATGAAAGTGCTAGGTGCATTTGACAACCCAAAAGGCATGACCATCCATTCATACAGTCCTTCATTTGTTTTAAAGGAATTTTTCCACTCGTCACCCTATCTTATTCTAATCTGATGATATCCACTTTTTAAATCTATCTTTGAAAAATATTTAGCACCACTCAAACAATACATTAAATCCTCAACTCTGGGCAAAGGGAATTTGTACCTGATTGTTATTTTATTGATTGTTCTAGAATCAATACACATCCTCCAGCCTCCATCTTTCTTTGGGCTCAATACTGATGGTACCACACATGGACTCAAACTTTCTCTGTTCAGTCCCTTGTCCACCAATTCCTGTACTTGTCTCCTGATTTACTCATTTTCTGTGGGAGTCATTTTGTAGGCTGCGTTATTTGGCAGATTTGAACCAGGGATAGAATCTATCTGATGGCTGATCTTTCTCACAGGTGGTAGCTCATCAAGTAAATCATCCACAACAATGTCATAATAATTGTCTAACATCTCTTAGATTTCTATTGGAAAATCAGAAATCTTTGTAGAAGTAAGAACTACCTTAGGTTTGCAAACTAAAGCAAAACTTACCTCTTCTTCTTCTATCTGCTACATATATTCCTTCCCGCTCAGCAACAAGGTCTTTGGATCAACCACTCTGCTTGATGGTTCTCTTTCTTCCATGGGTATCAATGTATGATGCATCCCATCCTTGAAGAACTTGTAAGTGTTCTTCTTTCCATCATGTACTGCTACTCTGTCAAATTGCCAAGGTCTACCTAGCAATATGTGACACACATCCATGGGCATCACATCACATAGGAATTTTTCTTTGTAGTTGCCCATTTGCAACTCTATCTCACATTGTAATTTTACAATCAGTTGGTGCCCTTTATGCAGTCAGGACACCCTGTAGGGAGTTGGATTCTCCCTTGTCTTCAGCTTCAATTTCTCTATCACCTCAGTGGAAACCAAATTTTCTGTGCTTCCACTATCAATGACTAGCTGGCAGCATTTCCCCTAGACTTTGCATATGCTCCTAAACAAAGTCTTCCTTTGTGCAGGCTCAGTGACCTCTTTGGGTTGCTTCAACAAGACCTTATTAACCACCAAGGACTCTCCCCTCTCTGGTAGAATTTCTTCTTCAATTTCTGCCTCTTCTCTAGCCTGGGAAACAACAGCATTTCTTGGACCAACACCCACATTCTCTGGGCACTCATAGTGCTTGTGTTCCACTTGCTGACATCTATAGCACCTCAATTATCTACCTCTGCCTCTGCCTCCTCTTCCTCTATAAGAACCCCTTCTGCCTCTTGCATCACCCTCTGTAGATGCATTCTGAGGTGAGCTATTATTAGCTCCATCCCTAGGTGTAGTAGACTTTCCTCTACCACCCTGACTTCCCTTTCCACGGAAAGTACCTCTCCCTTTGGCAGACTGCTTCCTCAGGAGTTTCTCCCTGCTTTCAAGGCCATCTAATAGGCCTCTTCAACTGTCTTAGGAGACAGAAGACCAATCTCATCTTGGATCTCTAGCTTGAGTCCATTCACATATCTGGCAGTCTTCTCTGGTGTGTCTTGAAATTTCCCAACTCTTATGCTTACTCTATAGAATTCTTTTGTGTATTCCTTTACTGTCAGCAACCTCTGTCTCAGGTTCTGAATTTGTCTAAATAATGTTAGCTAATAAACACTAGGCAATAATTTACCTTTTAACTTCGCCATCATTCTGGTCCAGCTCTTGATAGGCTACTTTCCAACTCTCCTTCTTTCCGCTTGCACTCCATCCCACCAAAGTGCAGCATGTCCCTTCAGCTTTGTTACCACAAAATTAACCTTCTTATCTTCGCTCATTTCTTCATAGTCAAAGCACTTGTTCATTTCATTAATCCAATCCACCAGCTACTCTGGATTCAGTCCTCCTGCAAAACTTGACACTTCAATCTTGGGCTTAACTGCAGACCCCAAGACAGTTCTAAGGAGCCTCATGTCAGGAGGAATCTCAGCAATTTCTCGAGCTTCTTCTATTTCAGGTTCACTGATGTCTTCAGGATCTCTGGGTTGTCTTTGCTCTATGGCATCCATTATGGCTTGGACCCTCTGTAAGGTCTCCAACACTTTTGCATTGGCAACGGGTCTCCTTCTGCCAACACCTCTACCAACTCAGATTTCCATGTTAATTCTCTGCAAAAACAACTCAAAAACATGCTCTGATACCACAATTGACAGCAACAAAACTGAATTCGGCCCCTAAGGAGAGTTGGTCTCTAATGTAGTTCTGTCAGCATTATTTGTTTGAATTAACTCAGTAGGTGCCACGCAGTCTCCCTCTATTTCTCTTTAATTTTATTCATCAATTTCAGAGAATTTGATAAAATAACACATTCAGCAAATGTTGAGAAATTTATGCCTTCCCAAACTTTAATTATCTCGCCAGACCTTATACTAAGGTCGTCATCCTTCAATATTTTATATCAATAAACTAAAGCTTTTAACTAAATACCCTCAGGCCTCAGGCCCACCATACGATGCGGATTTAACATTTTGTAAAGTCCATACCTTGGCTTATCTCCCACGTGCCTTTACGTTCGATCGTCGTTTGATGGCCCAACCCTAGATCGGACAGTGTGTATCAATATCGCACTGAGTCTTTGGTCGAAGGTTAACGCGCAATGGGGGTGTTTTTTGGGTCCCACCTTATGCCACATGTCAGCCGCTCTATGGAATCGCTCTGATTTCTTGAATATCGCTTGTTCCGCAAAGGTGGTGCAATCAAAACCGCTTTCAGCCTTTGAACAGTGATTAACCAAGGTTAAATCGGGGTTACGCTATCCTTTCTACTCACTCAGGTTCACAGACTCAGGGTCTAAGCTCGGGACAGGAACTCTCGATTAGCGGCAAAACAAGTCTAATTCCTTTATAAGGGGTTTCTTTCACTACGACCAGAATCCACAGTTCTATGGGGAAATAACTCCTACTGGTTACGCTCTTCAAGACGGACATCTACAACGTCAATGAAGATGGGTTAATGTATCATTCACGGCCTCTTACGTAATGTGTTTCGAAAATTCAAGGGAACCCCGCAATCTACCATAGACAGGGATTCGCGGAGATTACACAGTAATTCTCTTCATTGAATTAATCACAGGACTGGAGATTCAATATGCTCGGGACCAAACAAATTTGCACAGAGACTAATTCAATCACACACAGGTAATCAATAAAATTTTGGCTTTTATTCAACTGAAGCAAAAAGCTTAACACACGAATTTACTGTGAAAATCTCTCCCCTCTTCAATGCATCCGGGGGTTACATTTATACATCAACATATGGCTCTTCGGCTCCTCTCTGAGGGCCATTTCTAATCTAACAAAAAATCCTAATTACAATTTATTCAATTAACTGAAACATGACAAATGGATCGAGCCCAAGCCTATTCGACTTCCACTAACTCCAACTAATATAAATGCAATAGGCAGCTAAGGTATTGACACCTTTTTGTTACAAATTCAAATGATTTTGAACCCTCCAAGCCACAACATGTGGACAAAACCTCCTACATTGTTGGCTAGTGTCTAATGCCCCTGCATCAAAGAGACGTTCTACACACCTCCAACATTTATGTGGTTCCTTTTATTTTACTAGTGCATCCCATTTGTTGTTGCCTTCCATGGGCTTGGATCATGTATGGGATTGGGCTGGCTTGTTTTCCCCAACATTGTTGATTTTCCTTTACTCTTCCAGGTTTTAAAGTTATCATTGAATCCCTTAAATTTCTGGTAGCATAGTCAACCTTTTGCTAACAAGTTCATCCATAGTCTTTGGGTTATCAAACTCAATTCCTTCTTTATATATTGTGGGCAAGCAATTTAAGAACCTATGTAGCTTCACTTTCTCACCTCTTATATACAGTACATAAAAAAGTAAGTTTGTGAATTCCTTTATCCCTATCGTCATATTTTCTTTCACTAAAGTATCGGGATTTAGCTTCTACTACAATTCTTCGAATGAGATTATCTTCTCATCCAACAAGTGTATAATTTTGGTCTCTTCCCACTAAAAAATGGTTTTACCTTGCAATTCATAAACTTCCAGCCTTGCCTTTAGATTGCTTCCATACTCATATACCTGGAAATATTTAACCATATTCAGGAGCTAAGCTTCTGCATCCTCTTCCTTTTCTCCATCAAAGGTCAAAGGATTTATCTTGCTTAATTATCCCTACAACTCCTTCCTCTTCCTGGATTTTGAGTCTTCTCTCTAAGACTATTCCCCACTCTCATATTTTTCTGAGTTTTTTTTTGTCTCTTTTCTTTTCAATCTTTCCTGTTGCCCCTCCTGATGACTGGATTTAGAGTTTAATTCTCTTATCAAACTCTCTTGTGCATTTTTGGATTGCAGTAGACATTCATTGCTAGTCTGTAGCTGAACCAATTCCTGCTGCAAATTCTTGGTAATTCCCAGGATCTAGGTGTTAGGATCTGGAGACGCATCCTCCTCCCCTAGCTCCATATACATCTCTTCTCTTCCTATTACTACAATGAATGTAAACCGGTTTACACTTTATATCTACTGCACATTCAATAATTAGCATTAATCAATCATTAACATAACATTCCTCTCATCATCTTTTTGTAAAACAATTTTAACTGTAAATTTAAAATTTTCAGACAGTTGAATCTTCGAGTGTTGAGGTCCATAAGCCTAGTGTTTTAACCTGAGCTCTGGTACCACTTGTCATGTCCCCAATTTTTTTTTCTTATCACTCGTCTTGTTTTTTAGTTGGATTATCACCGTACCTCATGGCTTATTATGATATTATTGTATTAATATTGTATGTTCAAGAATTATTTCCAATGGAGAATGCAACAATGTCTAAGTTAAATCAATGCTCCAAGAACTTGGAGCTGTATTTTTTTTATCTTCATTAATCTTCCTTACACCCTTACTAATTTTCATTTTGGTATTTTGTGACATATATTTTACTTACCCTTCTTAACGTAATTCTAATGCTTTAAGCTATATTTAAGCCTAAAGGGTTTTTTACTATAATGGTTCCCCAAATGTTTAGTATAACATAAAAATTTAATATACCCTTAAGTACATTGGCGCCTTAACTTTTGAATTACTTATGGCTTGTATATTTTTGAATATATTAGTGTCCCAACCTTTTTATTTCATATGGTTTTCCTAACTCATTCACTTAATCACAAGGTTCAATATACATTTATGAATATCGTCCTCCCTTTGATGGAGTCTTCCACTAGTTAGTTGTCATCAGTTGGAGGCCATATGACAACCTCCTCCCTTCACGTGGTATCCACAAACCTCGAGGCATTAGAGGGACAGTGTATATTTCTCATAGTATATCTACGGTCAACAAGTGAGGACGCAAACCATAAAACTATACTTACCTTTTTCCTCGTCGCTTCAACCCTTGACCACAGGAGTGTGGCCGCTATGGCTGAGGATGCTTCTTTGCCGCTTGCCCATCCTTAAATTTCGTCTACATGCTGCCAAGGAAATTTCAATCTTATGCATGGATTCTGTGGAATTGTTATTGTGGGAGGCAGAATAACTTTTTGTAAATAATCCTTGGCTAATACGTTTCTCTAATGCTCGTTGTTTTGTGGATGAAATGTAAAATTTTTTGGGAAATCATTTGTGCAGGGAACTTCACCACTGCCTTAGACCTTTTGTTTACCCCCTGACTGTGAACACACTATGTGTTTCCTTGCACGTGCCTGAATCAAATGATACACTTTCGAGACTTTAGTTTCCTTAAGGTTTCTGTGAGCAGGTAATCTCTCAACCCAGTTTCAGCTAGTGAGAGTTACATGTTCATTTTTTTTATTCTTTCCCATTTCTAGAGAAGTTCTATCTCTGTGAGTACTTGAGTGCAAGGTTTCTACTCTCTATAACTCATGGGTTATGAGTATAAACTCAATTCGTTTTTTTTAACATTTCAGAGCATATAAAAAGCCATAAAATGTGGGTTACAGGTGCGACATTTTCCCCGTATATTTTCATCTATTCTTCAAGGGAAATAGTTGTGTAACGTACTCTATTCTTATTTTCATTTTTGTTAAATTGATTATATCTCTTTATTAGCATGTGTATTTACCCAAATAAGTGTTCATTATTTCTTACAAGGTTTTTGAAGAAAGCCCTAGATTTTGGCTTCTCATTCCAAGGTTTACAAATATATCGAACACATTACCTTCTAGGAATTTTAACTTGGTAGATGTTGCAAAAAATAATTCAAGCTACGCAGACCAGGTATGCACTTTTTCCCTTCTCTGGTTTGGAACTAAAATTCTATAAGACTCTTTGGTTTAATTTTCTAAAAAAAAATTATTGACAGGAAGAGGCTATCATAGTTACTCCTAATTGTGATGATGGTTTCAGTGGTTTAAAGGATGATCCTACATCCCAATTCCTTCGTAGGTAACCTATGTTATCATTTTCCCTCTTTCTATAGGAATTGTCTTAAATTTACTCTTTTTACACAATGGTTTAGGGTACTGGTTTGAGGTTTGGCACTAATGGTTTTCTAAATTGGAACAGGTCCAAAAATGAGCCATCTTCATGGGATTTTTTCGCCACTCCTTCAGGTAAAAATATTGCCCTTTTTCTTGTTTGATATCTACCCTTGTTTGGTTTGTTTCCTATTTTGATTGAATAACAAGCATCATTACTCACTTAGGGAATTTATATGCACAAAATTACAGCACCGGTTCATCTCATTCAGGGTCTACGTTAAGGTAATCTTTCCTTCCGAATTTCTGAGATGATTAATTTCTTTTATTGATGTCAATCTATAATTTTAAGAAAACTATGTTTATATTTACGTAGGCCCAATCAAACTTTGACATTTTTGTGTTTTCGTCCAAACTTATACATTGTTTCTACTAACTTATGGTATCCTACATCCAAGTTGGTATACCCCTATCTTTCCATAATTCTGCATGTGATAAGCACCTATGCATTTATACTCCTAGGCATTTGTTATGATGGATCGTAGCTTGAAATTTTGGCGCTAAGCCCCAAATTACCAGGGTGCCTTTTTGAAATATTATTTGTAGCTATTCGACTTCTTGAGTGTGATTGTATACTGTAAAACAAAATTTTGGTCTTTAACATATTTGAGTATAATACTTTGGTGATTTTGTTATTATCTCTTTCCTTTTTTATAAATTATTATCATTCGTAAGCCCCATAGCCTTATACACGAAATTTTCTTTGGTGATTTTGATGTATGACTTAGTATTTCATATTTTTTATACTTCTGAAAAGATTATAAAATGTTTTCATCCATGTATTAGAAATGCCATTGCACAGGAGTGACCTGAATGTTATGATATCATTAATTAATGTTTTTAAGAGAGTTATTTTTTCCCAGATTTCCATTTTTTTATCTACTGTCTTTTCTGCTAAACTAAATTTTATGTTCATGAGTTAAGTAGGAACAAATATTGATATGTGTGGGACATTTATAGCCCAATTTGGATGTTAAATTGAGAAAGGGAAAATAACCTTTATCATTATCCTATCAATATAAATTTATACAGTTTTAAATGTCGTTTTCCTGTTTACGTTTATGATATTTAGTAGACAAAGTATCGTAGGAATATTTTTGAGGTTTTGGATAACAGTTAGATTCCCAATTTCATCCTGGGTTGCATACTTAAACGCTCTATAATAATGTTGGTTTAAGCTTAAAAATTTTGAAAAAACTTTTGTTATTCATCGAGATTTCTTCATGTGTAACTATTCGACTTGGTTTTAAGTTTTCAGATTTCTAGCTTCTGTTTTCCAGTTTTAAAAATAGAAAATAAATGGAAAATCCTAACTCTCAAAAGAGTATTTGTACTTTAGTAACAGATTTTCCTTCACATAGTACCACTAATAATAATATTATAATTTTGGAAATAACCTCTACTCATTCTAGTAATACTAATACAAAATTTTTCTATCATTTACTCCCTTCGTATTTATGTAATTATTATAGAAAAAAAAAAATTCTTCAGAATCTAGAGTCTACAATAGTTTATATTTATCTCCCTTATTGGGAGATTCCTTCCTTCAAATTATACTTCTATCAGTCCTTATATAACTATACAAATACTCCCTAGGATTTTTAAATGGTTGTCGCCATTCTATACGATATTAAAATATTAAACTATACTAAAAACATCACCAATGCCATACATATTAAATAAAATTTTAGAATACATATGCGGTATTAAGTTTTCATTATAGGACTATAGAATTTGTACTACCTCCAACTCCTTAAAGGTGGACCTAGTACTAAATACTACTTATATAGTGTTGAGAAGTCTTCATTCCTCACTAATATAAAATAAAATTGAATATTAAAACTTATGCATGCCTCTTATCAACTACTCATTAATATGACATAGAATGAATACGTGATGCAGGGGCATTAGATGCTAGCCAGCAATGTAGGAATTTTTGTCCACATGTTGTGGCTAGGAGGGTTCAAAATCATTTGAATTGTAACAGCAAGGTGTCAATACCTTAGCTGTCTGTTGCATTTAGATTAGTTAGATCTAGTAGAAGTCGAATATTTTGGTTCAATCCATCTGTCCTGTTCAGTTATTTGAATAATGTAATTAGGCCTTTGTTAGAATAGAAACGGTCCTCACTGAGGAGCCGAAGAGACACATTGTAATGCATATAAATTTTATCCCTTGGATGTATTAAGGGGAGGAGATTTCCGCAGAAAAATCTGGTGTCAAGCAATTTCTTCCTGTTGAATAAATTTCAGTGCTCGTTGATTATCAATTTGCCTTGAATTGATCTTTGTGTGAGAATTTTTTTAATTGTGAGGTGATTGAAACTTGATCCTGTGTATAATTGTTGAATAGAATTTTTGTATAATCTCCGCATGCCTCTCTGTCCATTGTTTATTGTAGATTTCTCTTAAATTGTTGAAATAAGCTCTGTTGAAATAAATCCCCGAAAAAAGCCATAACCGAATGTATTCCACCTTGTAATAGACTTGCATTGTGAGTTTCATAAAGGTATCTGCCGAAGGCTTTGTTGAAAATCCCCACTCGTAGAAGAGGTCTGTGTATTATTGTGGTCATCGAACTCTGTTCTGAGGTAGTAAAAACTCTGCGTATAAAGAAACAGTTCGGTTGGTTGTGAACTGAGAGTGTTATCCTGAGAGTCAAACCTGAGTTAGGGAACCAGAGCGAATAGGAAGAAGGGTGTTAACCCCTGTTTAACCTTGGTCAATCCCTGTATAAAACCGGAGCAGTTTGATCGCACCGCTTTTGAAAGGAAAGTTGTATTCCCCATTTGATCGCGATCAATGCCACAGGACGACATGTGGCCTTAAGCAGTTTTGAAAACCCACTCTCATCACGCGCTAACAATCGATGGATAACTTAGTGAGATATTGATACATGCCGTCCAATTTGAGGCCGGCTCATCGAATGGTGATCGCTCTCGAAATAGCACGGAGGATAAACCCAGGTATGGCGTGTGTATTTAATTGAAATCCGCCAATTGTATGGTGGGCCTGAGGCCTAAAGTTTTTTATTTAAAATGTGTCAAGTTATTAAAATAATATTTTGAAGGGCGACGAGAATTAAATTTCGGGGGCATACTTAAATTTTCCCAAGTTTTCTTCATGTATTTATTTGTCAATTTCTCTGAAATTGATAAATAAAATTATAGAGGATTTGAGGAAGACTACGTAGAATGAACTGATTTTATTCAAGGGAGAATACTGACAGAGCTACATTAGAGACCAGCTCTCCTTGGGGGCTAGACTTTCAATTTTGTGGTTGTCAATTGTGGTATCAAAGCTGTCCTTGAGTTGTTTTTGCAGAGAATTAACATGGCAATTCGAGTTGGTAGAGATGCTGGCAGAAGGAGACCCGTTGCCAATGCAGAATTGTTGGAGACCTTGCAGAGGGTCGAAGCCAGAATGGATGCCATAGAGCGAAGACAACCCAGAGATCCTAAAGACATCAGTGAACCTGAAATAGTAGAAGTTGAAGAAAATGCTAAGATTCCTCCTGACATGAGGCTCCTCATAACTGTTCTGGGGTCTGCATTTAAGCCCAAGATTGAAGTTTCAAGTTTTGCAGGAGGACTGAACCCAGAGAAGCTGGTGGACTGGATTAATGAAATGAATAAGTGCTTTGACTATGAAGAAATGAGCGAAGATAAGAAGGTTAAGTTTGAAGTAATGAAGCTGAAGGGACATGCTGCACTCTAGTGGGATGGAGTGCAAGCAGAAAGGAGGAGAGCTAGAAAACATCCTATTAAAATCTGGACCAGAATGATGGCTAAGTTAAAAGGTAAATTCTTTCCTAGTGATTATCAGCTAAAATTTTTTAGGCAAATGCAGAACCTGAGACAGAGGTTGCTGACAGTAAAGGAACACACAGAAGAATTCTATAAAGTAAGCATAAGAGCTGGGAAATTTCAAGACACACCATAGAAGACTGCCAGATATGTGAATGGTCTCAAGCTGGAGATCCAATATGAGATTGGTCTTCTGTATCATAAGACAGTTGAAGAGGCCTATCAGATGGCCTTGAAAGCAGAGGAGAAACTCCTGAGGAATCAATCTTCCAAAGGGAGAGGTACTTTCCATGGAAAGGGAAGTCAGGGTAATAGAGGAAAGCCTACTACACCCATAGATGGAGCTAATAGTAGCTCACCTTAGAATGCATCTACAGAGGGTGATGTAAGAGGTAGAAGGGGTTCTTATAGAGGAATAGAAGGCAGAGGCAGAGGTAGAGAATTGAGGTGCTATAGATGTCAGCAAGTGGGACACAAGCACTATGAGTGCCCAGAGAATGTGGGTGTTGGTCCAAGAAATGTTGTTGTTTCCCAGGCTGGAGAGGAGGCAGAAATTGAAGAATAAATTCTACCATAGAGGGGAGAGTCCTTGGTGGTTAATAAGGTCCTATTGAAACAAACCAAAGAGGTCACTGAACCTGCACAAAGGAAGAATTTTTTTAGAAGCATATGCAAAGTCCAAGGGAAATTCTGCCAGCTAGTCATTCATCGTGGCAGCACGGAAAATCTGGTTTCCACTGAGGTGATAGAGAAGTTGAAGCTGAAGACAAGGGAGCATCCAACTCCCTACAGGGTGTCCTGGATGCATAAAGGGCACCAGTTGATTGTAAAAGAACAGTGTGAGATAGAGCTGCAAATGGGAAACTACAAAGAAAAAGTCTTGTGTGATGTGATTCCCATGGATGTGTGTCACATACTTCTTGGTAAACCTTGTCAGTTTGACAAAGCAGCAGTTCATGATGGCAAGAAGAACACTTAAAAGTTCTTCAAGGATGGGTTACATCATACATTGATACCCATGGAATAAGGAGAGCCATCAAGCAGAGTGGTTGATCCAAAGACCTTGTTGTTGAGCGGGAAGGAATATCTACAGCAGATTGAAGAAGAAGAGGTAAGCTTTGCTTTAGTTTGCAAGCCTAAGGTAGTTCTTACTTCTACAAATATTTTTGATTTGCCAATAGAAATCCAAGAGATGTTAGACAGTTATTGTGACATTGCTATGGATGATTTACCTGATGAGATGCCTCCTGTGAGAAAGATCAGCCATCAGATATATTTTATCCCTGGTTCAAATCTGCCAAATAAGGCAGCCTACATAATGACTCCCACAGAGAATGAGGAAATCGGGAAACAAGTACAGGAATTGGTGGACAAGGGACTGATCAGAGAAAGTTTGAGTCCATGTGTAGTACCAGCAGTATTGAGCCCAAAGAAAGATGGAGGCTGGAGGATGTGTACTGATTCCAGAGCAATCAATAAGATAACAATCAGGTACAGATTCCCTTTTCCCAAAGTTGAGAATTTAATGGATTGTTTGAGTGGTGCTAAATCTTTTTCAAAGATAGATTTAAAAAGTGGATATCATCATATTAGAATAAGAGAGGGTGATGAGTGGAAAACTGCCTTTAAAATGAATGAAGGACTGTATGAATGGATGATCATGCCTTTTGGGTTGTCAAATGCACCTAGCACTTTCATGAGACTTATGAATGAAGTATTGAAAGAATTCATTGGTAAATTTGTGATAGTGTATCTGGATGATATATTAGTTTTCAGCAAAACTAAAGAAGAACATTTAAGGCATCTTAATTATGTCTTGAAGAAGCTGCACCAAGAGAAACTGCTGATAAACTTAAAGAAATGCTCATTCATGAAGGAAGAGTTGGTGTATTTTGGCTTTGTTGTCTCTGCAGAAGGATTGAAGATGGACCCAGAAAAGGTTAAGGCAATTGTGGAGTGGCCTTCACCCAGAAATGTTTTTGAGGTAAGAAGTTTCCATGGACTTGCCATTTTTTACAGGAAATTTAAAAGAAAAATTAGTAATATTAATGCACCCATCATTGAGACAATAAGAAAGAGCAAACAGCCATTTAAATGGACTAATGAAGCAGAAAGAAACTTTAAACTTTTGAAGCAAAAGATAACTGAAAAGCCTGTTTTGATTCTGCCTGATTTTGCTAAACCATTTCAAGTGAAGTGTGATGCCAGTGGAGAAGCCATTGGAGCTGTGCTAAGTCAGGATGATAGGCATGTAGCCTGTTCAGCGAAAATCTGAAGGACACCAGAAGGAAGTATTCCTCTTATGAGAAGGAATTCTATGCAGTTGTTCAGGAATTGAAAAAGTGGAGGCATTATTTAATGTCCAAAGAATTTTTATTGTATTCTGATAATCATGCTTTGCAGTACATTGTACAGCAGCCCAAGTTAAATCATAAGCATGCCAAATGGGTTGAGTATCTCCAAAGTTTTAACTTTATTTTGAAACATATAAGTGGCCAAGAAAATAAAGTAGCTCATTCTTTGAGTAGGAGGCACATGCTTGTTCAAGAAACCAATTTTGAAGTTGTAGGATTTGATTTTCTCAAAGAACTTTATAAAACAGATCCAAATTTTAAGGAAGAATTTGAGGCATGTTGTACCCCTGTTCTAACAGATAGAAGCTAGTGGCTGGATTATTTCTTTCAGGAGGACTTACTATTCAGAAGAAACCAACTATGTGTACCAAAATGTTCCATGAGAGAAAATTTGATCAAGGAGAAGCATAGTGGTGGACTTGTTGGACACTTTGGTACTGATAAAACTTATGAGCAGCTGAGTCACTTCTATTATTGGCCCAAGATGAGAGCAGAAGTGGAAAATTTTGTGAAAAATTGCAAAATCTGTCAATATGCCAAAGGAAGGAGCCAAAATGCAGGATTGTACACTCCCTTGCCTATTCCAGATAGGCCTTGGGACATGGTGAGTATGGATTTTGTTCTAGGATTGCCCAAGACTCAGAGAGGGAATGATGCAGTCTTTGTTGTAGTGGACAGGTTTTCCAAAATGGCACATTTTATTCCATGTTATAAAACTAGTGATGCCACCCATGTTGCTAACTTGTTTTTCAAAGAAGTTGTTAGGTTCCATGGGTTTCCTAAGAGTATTGTTTCAGACAGAGACACCAGATTTGTGGGCCATTTTTGGAGGACACTGTGGAAGAAACTTGGTACCAAACTGAGTTTCAGCTCAGCTTATCATCCTCAAACTGATGGACAGACTGAGGTAGTGAATAGGAGTCTGGGAAATTTGTTGAGAAGTCTTGCAGGAGAGCATCCCAAGCAGTGGGATCATATTTTTCCTCAGGCAAAATATGCATATAATGACTCACCAAATAGAAGCACAAGGCAGAGTCCATTCCATATTGTTTATGGAATGCACCCCAAAGGAATATCAGAGTTAAGAAATCTGGGAAAGGCGGAACTGAGGAGTGCTGATGGTGAGGAATTTGCTTCAGAAATCCAAGCCATACATGAACAAGTGAAACATCAACTACAAGGCAGTAGCATCAAATACAAAGGCAGAGCAGACTTGAGCAGAAAAGAAGTCCATTTTGAAGTAGGAGATCTGGTTTTGGCACACTTGAGAAAGGAGAGATTCCCAAATAAGCAGTATAATAAACTGAAGTTCAAAAATATTGGGTTTTGCAAGATACATAGAAAGTTTTCTGCTAATGCTTATGAGATTGAATTGCCTCCTGATGTTGGAATATCTCCCATTTTTAATGTTGCAGATTTGTACAAGTATGAAGATAATGGTGCAGAAGAGGGACCAGTAGACAAGGAACAGATTGAGTAGGCAAAGCAGCTACCTCCAGCACAACCACTACAACCAGAGAAGATATTGGACAAAAGAGTGTTCAGGAAGACTACAGGACAACAGTACTTTCAGTACTTAATCAAATGGAAGGACCAGCCAGAGGAAGATTCCACTTGGATGACTGAAGGAATGTTGCAGACTATAGGTAGATTAGTGGAGGAGCTCATGGATAGGATTCCATGAAGAAAATTTCCCTCGGGAGTCTAATGTAGGGGCATTAGATGCTAGCCAGCAATGTAGGAAGTTTTTTCCACATGTTGTGGCTAGGAGGGTTCAAAATAATTTGAATTGTAATAGCAAGGTGTCAATACCTTAGCTGTCTGTTGCATTTAGATTAGTTAGAGCTAGTAGAAGTCGAATAGTTTGGTTCAATCCATCTGTCCTATTCAGTTATTCGAATAATGTAATTAGGCCTTTGTTAGAATAGAAACGGTCCTCACCGAAGAGCCAAAGAGACACATTGTAATGCATATAAATTGTATCCCCCAGATGTATTGAGGGGAGGAGATTTCTGCAAAAAACGTTGGTGTCAAGCAATTGCTTCCAGTTGAATAAATTTCAGTGCTCGTTGATTATCAATTTGCCTTGAATTGATCTTTGTGTGAGAATTTTTTTAATTGCGAGGTGATTGAAACACCATCCTGTGTATAATTGTTTAATAGAATTGTTGTATAATCTTCGCATGCCTCTCTGTCCATTTTTTATTGTAGATTTCTCTTAAATTTTCAGAATAAGCTCTGTTGAAATAAATTCCTGGAAGAAGCTGTAACCGAATGTATTCCACTTTGTAACAGACTTGCATTGTGAGTTTCGTAAAGGTATATGCCAAATGCTTTGTTGAAAAATCCCACTCGTAGCAGAGTTCTGTGTATTATTGTGGTCTTTGAACTCTGTTCTGAGGTAGTAAAAACTCCACGTACAAAGAAACAGTTCGGTTGGTTGTGAACTGAGAGTGTTATCCCGAGAGCCGAACCTGAGTTAGGGAACTGGAGCGAATAGGAAGAAGGGTTTTAACCCCGGTTTAACCTTGGTCAATCCCTGTATAAAACCAGAGTAGTTTGATCACACCACCTTTGAAAGGAAAGCTGTATTCCCCATTTGATCGCGATCAATGCCACAGGCCAACACGTGGCCTTAAGCATTTTTGAAAACCCACTCTCATCGCGCGCTAACGATCGACGGATAACTCAGCGTGATATTGATACACGCCATCCGATCTAAGGCCGGCTCATTGAACGGTGATCGCTCTCAAAATAGCACGGAGGATAAACCCAGATATGGCGTGTGTATTTAATTGAAATCTGTCGATTGTATGGTGGGCCCGAGGCCTAAAGTTGTTTATTTAAAATGTGTCAGGTTATTAAAATAAGATTCTGAAGGGTGACGAGAATTAAATTTCGGGGGCATATTTAAATTTTCCCAAGTTTGCTTAATGTGTTTATTTGTCAATTTCTCTGAAATTGATAAATAAAATTATAGAGGAGTTGAGGAAGACTACGTGGAATGAACTGAGTTTATTCGAGGGAGAATGCTGACAGAGCTGCATTAGAGACCAGCTCTCCTTGGGGGCTAGACTTTCAACTTTGTTGCTGTCAATACGAGTCTATATAGATACCACATTCTAATTGTAAAGACTATTTTTCTCCCATCCTGAGATCTCTCCCCCGAGGAGAGATCTCAATTTTTCCTAGTGTTGACAACCTCTTTTCAAACTAGTGAAGGCACTTTTGAGCCAGCTTTCCCTAGCAAGTTTCCATAATGAAGTCTCGTAATTCTGGGTTGTCGTTTCCCATAGCCTAGGCTTTTCTTTTGTTTTTTCACAAAAGTTTTATTTTAAAGCTCTCTTTTCTTTAGGGTTGTTTTTTTTACCTCTTCCCAGCAACTTTCCTCTTTACTAAGGAATCCTTGGATATTTTTCTTCTATCTAATTTTTTTTCAATTTTATTTCTCTCCAAAGGAATTTTTTTGCATAATTTTGGAAAGTATGAAATTATATCCTATCCTCATTGATTAGAATTTTGTATCTCTCTATACTCTGTCTTTTCAATTTTGGTATGAATTTTCTTAAATAAATATCATATATATAAATTATAATTCCTCCAACATCATAATTGTTTCATAGGTCGACATGTTATTTGTCCTATCTAAAATAAAAACATAACAACTGTAAATCTTGGGTATTAAATTTGGTTAGACCACTAATCAAACTTGATTTCTATTTTTACCCTCCAGGGTTTCTATGGTATTGGTTGGTGTTGTTAGAGTTGTGTGATTGCTTATATATTGTGTTCATGACTATGTTTATTTACATTTCCTTTTATACATAACAATGATTTCAATCCTTGCGTTAAAAGTGTTGTTTCCTAGGTGTGTGATCATGGTTGCTTGTAGAAACTTGAGCCATGGGGTGGAATAAATACAAAGGAAATATCCTAGCCCATGGAATTGGTAAATTTTTGCTGCAAGAAAAATATATTGAACCAAAACTATGAAAATATTAAAGGATCGAACCCTAGAGTAGTAGTCAATGGCTAAGGAGGAGAGTCATGTGTGTTTTTTTACAAGAATTTAAATCAATGGCAGCGTACACATGGAAATATGAGCAATCATTCTAAGAGTATCTCATGGCAGGAGTGTCAGTGAAATGTAGTGCTTGATAGAGAAAAGAGAAACCAATATCCATCTTCACGTACAAACATTACAAACAGTTTCAATGGTAGAGAGAAAGAAATTATTGTATACAAATAAGTGTAGCTTGTGTGAAAAAAATCATGTCGAAAGGGTAGAGATGAATGTAATCAAATTTTATAGCTAGGAAGTGAAAATTGTGTCTGAATCAATAGATTGATGAACCATGTATCTAAGGAGAATTCCTAGAGAATTGGCGGTTATAGTGGCTGATGACCTATATAATTCGATAGGTGGTGCTTACATTAATGTCATGGAGAAAGGAAAGGAAATAGTGTAAGAAGCAATGAATTACTAACAATAACCAAGAAAAATATTAATTATAAAGGAGATAATGTAATTGCAAATATTATTTTAAGACTTGAAAAACATGCATGCACCAAAGTCTAGAGTGATAGGAGGAATACTAGATTCTCTTCAGTAACCAGATCGTTAAGGGGTTTAGATCCATATCAATTCCCTACTCAATTTTAACGGGGATATTTTCAGGATTAAAATTCACTCAGGAATGATACTCTAAATAAAAACTCTACAACTAGTGGTTAGGAAATACCCTGAAGAAGAAATAATTGGTTCAAATAATGTCAAGGTTTCCTTTTTCAAATTGATTAAATAAGAACCAGAATTATGAAAATATTAAAGGATCGAACCTGCAAGTAGTATTCAATGGCTGAGGAGGAGAGTCATGTGCATTTTTTTAGAAGACTTTAAATCTATTGCAGTGCACGCATGCAAATATGAGAAATAAAACTAAGAGTAGCTCATGGCAAGAGTGTCAATGAAATGTAGTGCTCGATAAAGAAAATAGAAACCAATAAAGAAGTGAGTGAAATGTAACAAGGGAATAAAACTCACAAGACAACGAAGAAACAAAGTACATGTAGCTAGAGAAGAAGGTGGATTACCTAGAGATGAATTGTCTTGCACACCATGAGAAACATTCTTTGCACCCAGAAATAAGTAGTAATGGAATAATGTGTGGAACATGACCCAATTTGAATGAGAAATGGTTTTTTAATTAACCAAAACCATTGAAAGGTAGAAGGGTAACATAACCACCTACCATTTCCACCGATAAACCATGCTCATATTTCCACAGCGAAGCAAATGAGGAATCGTCGAGTGAAAGGTACCTTAGGGTTTGGGGAAGAGAATATGCATCATAGATCAATTGGACAAGATCACCACTATACAAGTGGCTTTGCCTTGAACCCAATGCATCCCATGTGAAAAGTAAATTCCTTCAGATGGTCACGCCATATGTCTCTCAAAGGTTGATTACAAATCTAGTGGTAGATACAACTGGTGAGTTGATCATAACTGAAGGGAAAAGTAATGAAATACATAAAAATCAGTGAAATAATATGGATAACATGGAAAACAAGCCTAAGTTCCATGATATTAAAGGTCTACAACCAACACATATCAAATTTGAGTAAGCTAATATAAGTATTATAAACGGAAGTAATGCAATAGATAATTTGAAAAACTTAGTTTGGGGATTACTCAAAAGGTGATATATCCATAATCAACATGTTAGATGCATTTCCAAGGACAACTTAAGAATCCAAATCTGAGGATAGGAGGATGGTGGAAAGGGATCCATGCTGGTATTGACCTCGAAAATTCTAATGTGTGCTTGTAAAGGTGTTTCTTGTAAATGTATGTTAAATATAGTAGAGTATTGAGATACATGTGAATTTTTAATCATAAACAACAATGGGAAAATAAAAATAAAAATAAAAATAAAATTGGACACGTGACCCCAAAATCCGCCTAACTTATATTGAGCGCCTTGACATTCAAATATAAATTTGACAATCACTTTTCCCACCAATAAGATTTTTTTTATGACTGTTTTTTTTTTTTAAATGATGTTTTATTAGAAATTCTATATTTAGTATGGTACATTAGTAAAAATACTAATATGTATCTCTTCACTTTTATAATGAATAAAAAAAAAATTTATAACCTATATAGTAAAAAAAAAATGATAAATGTTCAATTTATAATAAACATTAAAACATTAATTCTATAATACATCTCCTATACTACAATAATACAATTGAAATATTATTATTTCTATTATTATTATAAAAATAATTATGATATAAGTACAATATACATTTAGAAAAATTATAAAATATTATTTTGAGTATGGATATTTATCCCTATTTTATAATGGAGATTCTACTTTTGTTACAATATCATAAGTCAATATCATGGTTTATGAATATGACATCTCCAAAAAAATCGTATCTCATATTACTTTTTTTTAATTAATCAATTTAATTAAAATGGAAATAAAGGTGTAAATAAGATAAATATAAAATTCCATTTGTATATAATATTAAAAAAAAATTAAAATATTTTATTGGTAACAAATGAATGTAAACAAATGTTTTCTTTTTCTTTTTCTTTTTTCTTTGTTTTCATTTAATGTTAATGGAAGGGGGTCATGTTTTACAAAATAAAGCCAAATTTAGTAGCCATGTGATATGTAATTGGAACATTTTATGATTGTTTATTTGTGTATTTTATGATTACTTGTTTTTTAGCCATCTTTTTTAGAACATATAATGAAAATGTTGTGTATGTAAGATTAAATAGTATTTTATGGGTGTTTGTTTGTTAGTATAATTCATTTCATAAGAGATGGTTTGAAATAAAATAATTCATTTTATTTTATTTGGTAATTAAAATTTTCATTAAAATTAAATAGAAATATATCTTTTAAAATGTATATTTTATGTATAAAGGTGTTTTAGTTTAGCTTATATGACATTTGAACTTTAAATCTTATGGTTTATATCATACTTTATAATACAAATATTTCCAATTGAATTATCCTTATAAGAATTTATAACATTAATATTATATATAAATAATATGTACATTTTATTTAAATTTTTATTAAAAGATAAAAAATATATTTTATTTTAATTTTAGTTTTCTTTTTAAGTCGATGTTATTGAATAAAATAATTCTTAATAAAAAATTGGCTGAAATATTGATTAATTTCTTACTCTTATTATAACTATTAGGCTGGTAAAGTCTTGTTATTCACTTCTCGCAGGATTGAATAAATTAGTTACAAACCTTGAGTAGGAAGGTTTAATAAAACTTGACTGGGCCTAATAGTTAAGAGCATGTGTTTCCTCATAATAAATCATGAGTTCAAAACCAGAAGGGGTAGTCCCTTGTCTCACTGACAAGGCGGTCTCATATACCAATGTAACACCCATTAGCATACACACAAAAAAACCTTCTACCTTACCCTTCACAATCACCGTAACTCAATATTTATGGCAAGTTTTATATGCAAGTAAATACATATACGAGATCGTATTAAATGGTATTAATTTAAAATGTCCATCCGAGTCATTCTAGTGTACTAAGTTCTTGGTCATCAAATGTATTGGACCCTTCAGGTCTGACATGCTACATATATTAAGGGCTCGGTCATTAAGTTGATTATTGTATATTTTATATCATATATAATTTGTGTTTAATGTTTGAAGGCAGAAAACACAGTGATCCAATTCTTCTCTGAAGCTTCGAGATGGAACACATGGTGGATCCGTAGGGCCACATATGGACCCTTCCTAACCTTCGACCTGATCCCAATCGGATGGTTGATTTTGCCTCAGGGTTGGTTAGGGTATTACCCCCACCAAATCCCTTGGCATGCTTATCATTTTCTTTTTCTTCTGCTGGTCTTTCGCTCTACAACTCATCAATGTGTTCCAAGGCAAGATCTTGACTTACGTAGCTCATGCCTCATGTATGGGATCTATCTAGTGGAAGGTTGGCATTTATTAAGGTAAGTTACTATGAATTTATCTCTATAATATTTTACTTGATTTGTCTAAATGAATGTTTACTTACCCAAATTGCCTCTTCATAGTTATCATTTATTATACCAGATTTTCAGTCCACATGCCCTTCTCCTTTGTGAGGGTTTTAACTTGCTTTCATTTTCCAGGTATATATTGACTTAATATGCTTAGTTTCTCTTGCACAATTTGGGAATACCATTCAGGCTACACTTATTCTAGCATTCATCTGATTGTTTGGTTACCATGGATCCTCTGAGAGTTGGCTCGCAGATCTGGGTTAGTCCCGGATGGTTTCATCACCAATGTGGGTTTGATGGAACTTGAATCCCTAGTTACAGACGTGAGTCTAAAATGTTAAGGAACTTACCCTTTATGATATTTAAACGTTCTACAACTAGAATAAATGCAATTACAGTAGTGAAATTTTTCATTTTATTTATCCTTTCGAATAGTAGAACTTTGGCATTGTTCTGGAATTATGATGAGGGCTCATCCTCTTTCCATTTGAAAGTTTTGTTTTTTTTTAATTAAGTTACGAGTAAAGCTCCAGAAATGGTTTCCACAGTTTATTGTTTAAATTCATGAGAAAAATCAGACATGGTCTTTAATGGTTACATTCATATTATGAGTAACACCCAGACATGACTTCCACTTTTTGTATTTATGTTTTGAGTAATTCCCAGACAGGGATTTCACTGTTATATTTAATTTTTTTTAATGCCCGAACATGGCTACCACTGTTTATATTTAAATCTATACACAATGCTTCACCCATCATTTTTGTTGTCTATATTATGCCATGTTTTTCTCAACATAATATATATGTGTCTCTGTTTTTTAACGCTTAGGTTTGAAACATGCATGTTTTAATTTTGAATCATGATAATGTACAGTTCGAGAACTAGTTTCTTTATGTGATTCATATGGGATTCTTGTCAGTTCCTAACTCCCTTATTATCACTATTTGTAATTATCATTCCCTAGAATATTTGCTAGAGATCATGTGGGAGACTTATGTTATGCTCCTGACACTAATTACAATACCATTTTCATGAACTAGCAGACCTACTGGTTGTTGTGTGCCATATGTTATACTCGGTTTCGAAAATTAGTTATTGATTAAACCTTATTACAGTTTTCCCTCATAGCTACTATGTGCTGCTACCTTACTCTAAATTATCCATCATATATTATTCAACCTGAGGTTCCCCTAGGTTGTGATAACTGTGATGGCACTCAACTTTCTTGCATTAGGTTTCACACTGGAATTAATATTGTTTCGTCGTAAACAACCCAATTGCACTAAACAGATTAATTTTTCCACAATACAACCCTTCACTTCACACGTAGGGTTTTCCATTGTATTTAGAAATATATCACATAATATTAATATTATAATTATATTACTGTCAAAAGCCACTAGGTATCAAGCGCACAGTGAGTAACCTCTCACTGGCCTTGAAGGATCCCTATTTATTTCTAAGTATGAATAATGGTTAAATTAAATAACTAAATAAGGTTATGACCTGTAGGTATTTATCTAACTTATTAACCAAGGATACAGGGTTTTTGTATTCATTCCATTCAATACTTAATATACATACACACCTGCAACACTTCCCGTATTAATTTAGAGTACTACAAGATTTCCAATATTTCGTTATCATATTAAATACAAACATCAGATGTATTACCTAGAATTTCATAGTTATTATTTAACTTGTAAAGCTTGAGTAGGAATTTCGTACCCAACAAAAGGGCCTTTCGCCCTACCCCTCCTCCCCCTCCCCGAGCCCTTACTACCAGACAACCATTGACATCCTTTGTCAATCTAGACTCTTTTATAGACCTCAAAACTAGTTTTGAGTTCAGTTTGGCACAATTCTGGAGAAGCTTCGATGGTGATAAATTTCCAGATCTAGATGGTTGGAGGTGGACCTCAAAATACCCCTCGTCCCTATCCCTACAATGAATGTCACAATTCATCATCGTTCATTCACTATTGAATTTATGGTCGAGACAGGTTGTGGTTAGTACATGGTTCAACTCCTCGTTGTTATCCCATACTTTTCCGTCATGAATTGTCAGCCACGATGCTTGGTGCAGGGTTCAAATCTCTATCACCAACCAATTCTTTTGAAGTTCTCATGGGATCAATAATTTTCATTATCTATTCTTGATCGTAGTTCGTCATCCCTACTTATGTGTTTAAACCAATGGACCAAAGAACGTTACCTTTGTACCTATTCTCATCCAAGGCCTGTCAACCTATTATCAGCCTATCAATAACTCCATAATAACAACTCCAAAAACTATAAACCTTTGATTTCATAGTTACACATCAAAAGAAACGTATATTTTACACAGAATTCAAAAAATTTAGAGACCTTTCTATGGAAAAAAACCGCGAGCAGGAAATTTCAAGAAAAAAAATAGTAAATTTCATGGATCCTGAATCTCTAGAGTTCATGAACCGTCAAAGAGGATTTTTGCGTCCATCGTCCACTCATATATTTCTGATTTTTTCATGGTCTCCTCAACTTCACCTCCTTCCCATTTTGAAGCAGTAACATCGCCAAAGCAGATGCTTGAATCCCATAGCCTGTCCAGTGATAAAAATTCAAGCTTATGAGGAAGCATCAAGACAATGGCACCATTATTGAAAATCATGCTCGGCAACAACAACGGTGAGGGTTGTCGCATGGAGTAGTAATTGTCGATGTCAAATTCTCTATTGTTATAAAGATGATTCAACAGAATGTCAAACATGGCGGCATCGTTGTTATTTTTCTCTGACTCCACGTTGACAACAAGATAGGTTGAGTTGGTTTGTTTGGATGAAAAAATTTTCAAAGAAGTTGCATAGTCATAGAAATATAAAAAGGAAGGCACTGCGTTCAATTCCTGGGTCTCCATATGTAACAGAGCATTCAAAATTTTACATAGAATTACACAAAGTGATAAAAAATTTAAGCCATGTAGGGTCTTTGTAATATCCTATACACTTGTTAAGGAAGGAATATACAGGGGTCCATGTAGCTTCCTTCAAAATGAATACTTCACCACTCTTTTACCTATCCTCTTCAATTTTTGGTAATTTGAAACAAATGTAAATGTTGATGGTTGTATTCCATACCCATTAAAACCATTGAGTTTTATTTCAAATATTCGTTGGAGCATAATGGAAATTATCTTTGATAATATCTTAAATATTAATTAAATTTGTATTTAATTTATTGTAAATTTGAAGAATTTTAATTTATGCTTAATTTTGATGTAAATGTGAAGTATTCAGGATTTGATGATGGAAAAAATTATTAATTTTCTAACTAACTAACATTTGGTGTTGACATATAAGGTGCCTTTATACTTTTGAAAATTTATATGTTGACATATAAGAAGCCTTTATACTTTTGAAAATTTATATATTATATATAAACATAGTTTAGTGGTCACCCACCCACTTAATCCAATTTATTCATGTTAGAATCAACTAGCTCCCCAATAAGGGCTTCTATTTATTCCCCCTATTTATTCCCCCTATTAAGGGCTTCTATTTATTCCCCTATTAAATTGACTTTTTTATATGTAGCCCCTCAAACTGGTATCATATGCACATATATAATATAATGGTTAGGGTTAGGGATATATATATATATATATATATATATATATATATATATATATATATATGCATGTATCTATGCATGTATGTATGTATGTATGTATGTATATGTTGTAGTGTTTTTCTTTTTTTTCAAATATCAATTAATTTAAATTTAAACTAATGGAATATATACATTATTAATATTTTATAGTAAAATTGGTTTAGTGGACATTAGTGTATTTTCACGCAAATAAGGATATCACACAAATCAATTTGGTGTTTATTTATTATATAATTTAAATTAATATCTGCAAGGCACCTGAAAGTTAGTAGGTGTGGTTCTCTTAAGATTCTAATGCTAAATGACAGAAAGGAAGAGATATTTTAAGGGAGAGAGTAATGGTGGTAGAAATATGTGAAGGAAAAGAGGGATAGAGTAATGGTGGTAGAAATATGTGAAGAGAGAGAGGGAGAGGTAAAGAGAGAAAGGGGGAGTAGAAAGAGGGGGAAAGGAGAGAGGGGAAGAAAGAGGTGGAAGGGTGTTGAGAAATGGAGGGAGGGGAGGAAGGAGGGAGAGACAAATATTGGGGGAGTGGATGGCAGGGAGGTATTTTCGTGAATGAGGGATTGAGTGAGGGATGGAGGGATAAGGAAAGAGAGGGAGGAATGTGGGATTTCATCCCCTGGCTCCTCCCACATATTACAATAATATTATATGGATGGATAAGGAGAGAGAGGGAGGAAGGTGGAGAGAGAGAGAGAGAGAGAGCGAGGTGAAGAATGAGAGAGAGAGAGAGGTAGGAGGTAGAGTTCATCCCTTGGCTCCTCCCACATATTACAATAATATTATATGGAAGGATAAGATGAGAGAGAGAGAGAGAGAGAGGTGAAGAGTGTGAGAGAGAGAGAGACGTAGGAGGTAGAGTTCATCCCCTGGCTCCTCCCACATATTACAAAAATATTAGAAGTATAGTCGCAAATGTGAGTGGGAAGTAGATTGAGGAGTGCGAGGAGTGGATATGGATGATCAAGGACTAATCTTCTAGATTTTAAATCTATGCTTTCATAATCTAACAACTAGGTAAAACGGATATCATCCCATTCTATGAGTATCTTGTTGGTATTATATCCACATATAAAATACTTCAATTACAACCTTATTTTCCACTTTAATCATTAACTCCATATCTTTTACTTGATTATTACCTCCCATATCCGCCACTCCTACTTTTGGCGTATGTTTGCACCTCTTCGTGCAATTGCTAGTTTATAGTCTTTTTTTTGTTTTACATGGATACTCAAATATTTTAAATAAGACTTACATTAAAGTATTTTTAAGAAATATAAGAATTACACATCTCCATCAATCAATTAAACAAATAGAACATTTGAGAATAAGATTAATGATGTTTTATAATAGAATATATTAAAATTAAGTAATATAATTAAATATGTGTATTTATTTTAGTTTTTTATTTTTAAATAAAATTTATTTTTAGTTGAAAAATATTTTAAAAGGAATTACAAATCTCCCTCACATAACATTTTCCCTAACATTAAAATATATTGTAAAATATACTTTCTAATCTAATTAGAAAACAATAATATTATTATTGTATCTAATAAAAGAAAGTCTTTGATTTGAACCTATCCAGTTTGGTGTCATGTCCCTAATTTTTTTTTTCTTATCAATCATCTTTTTAGTTAGTTGTATTATCACCATACCAATTGGCTTCTTATGATATTCCTGTATTACTATTTTATGTTCAGGAATTACTTCTAATGGAGGACGCAACAATGTCTAAGTTAAATCGATGCTCCAAGAACTTGGAGTTATATTTGTTTTATCTTCATTAATCATCCTTACACCCTTACTAATTTTCATTTTGGTATTTTTTAATATATATTTTACTTACCCTTCTTAACATATTTCAAACCCTTTAAGTTATACCTAAGCCTAAAGTTGGTTTTACTATAATTGTTCCCCAAATGTTTAGTATCACTTATAAACTTAATATACCCTTAGGTACATTTGTGCCTTAACTTTTGAACTACTTATGGATTGTAAAGTTTTGAATATATTGGTTTACCAACCTTTTTATTTAGTATGGTTTTTAAATTTACTCCTTTTAAACAGTGGTTTAGGGTACTAGTTTTAGTTTTGGCAGTAATGGTTTTCTAAATTGGAACATGTATAAAAATGAGCCATCTTCATGGTAATTCTGCAACACTCCTTCAGGTAATAATATTACCCTTTTTCTTGTTTAATATCTACCCTTGTTTGGTCACTTTCCTAACTTTATTGAATAACAAGTATCATTAATCACTGAGGGAACTCATATGCACAGAATTCTAGCACTAATTCAGCTTTTTCAGGGTCTACTTTAAGGTAATATTTCCTTCTGAATTTCTAATATGAGCACTAATTCAGCTTTTTCAGGGTCTACTTTAAGGTAATATTTCCTTCCGAATTTCTAATATGAGTAATTTCCTTTACTGATGTCCATATTTACACAGGTCCAATCAAACGTTTACATTTTCGTTTTTTCGTCTAGACTTGTACATAGCTTATATTAACTTATAGTTTCCTACATCCAAGTTCGTATACCCCTAACTTAGTATTTCAAATTTTTTACCCCTAAGTGCCTTGAATGCTATTATCTTATTCATTAATGTTTCTAAGAGAGTTATTTTTTTTCCAGATTTCTCTTTTTGTTTTATCTATTGTCTTTTCTGCTAAATTAAATGTTCTATTCATGAGTTAAGTAGGAACAATTATTTATCTATGTGGGAGATTTATAGCCCAGTTTGGATGTTAAATTGAGAAATGGCAGATACCCTTTATCCATATCCTATCAAATGAGTTTTATACAATTTTAAATGTCGTTTTCACATTTATATTTATGATAATTAGTAGACAAAGTATCGTACGAATATTTGTGAGGTTTTGGATAATAGTTACATTCCCAATTTCATTGTGGGTTGTATTATTTAATGCTCTATCATAATGTTGGTTTCAGCTTCAAAATTATGAAAAATATTATGTTATTCATCGAGATTTCTTCATGTTTAACTATTCAACTTGGCGTTAGTTTTTTAGTTTTCGAAATTCTGTTTTCTAGCTTCATAGAAAATAAATGGAATATCCAAACTCTCAAAAGAGTATTTGTACTTTAGTAACTGATTTTGTTTCACATAGTACCACTAATAATAATATTATATTTTTTGTGATAACCTCTACTCATTCCATTAATACTAATAAAAAAAAAATCTATCATTTACTCCCTTCATATTTATGTAATTATGATAGCATATTTTTTTTCTTCAGAATATAGAGTTTACGCGAGTTTATATTTAGTTTCCCTATTGGTAGATTCCTTCATGCAAATTATATTTCTATCAGTCCTTATATAACAGTACAACTACTCTTTAGGATTTCGAAATGGATGTTTACATTCTATATGATATTAAAGTATTAAACTATACCAAGAATATCACCGACACCATACAGGCTTTAAATAAAATTTTAGAATACATACACGGTATTAGGTTTGCATTACAAGACTACATAATTTGTACTACCTCCATCTCCTTAATGGTGGATCCAGCACTAAATCCTACTTGTATAGCCTTGAGAAGTCTTCATTCCTCACTAATATAAAATACAATTGAATATTAAAACTTATGCATGGCTCTTATCAACTACTCATTAATATGACATAGAATGAATACAAGTCTATATAGATACTGCATACCAATTGTAAAGACTATTTTCCTCCTATCCACGATATTCTCCTAAAATCTCTCCTCAATCAGAGATCTCAATTTTTCGACAACCTCTTGTCAAACTAGTGAAGGCACTTTTAAGACAAATTTCCATAGCAATTTTCCTTAACAATGTCATGTTATTCTAGGATGTTGTTTCCCGTAACCTATCCTTTTATTTTGTTTTTTCACAAAAAAATTGTTTTAAATCTCACTTTTCTTCAACGTTTTTTTTCTTACCTATTCCCAATAACTTTCCCATTTACAGAGGAATCCTTAGATATTTTTCTTCTATCTAATTTTTTTTTTCAATTTTATTTCTCTCCAAAGGGATTTTTTTGGAGAATTTGGTAAAGTATGGAATTCTATCTTATCCTGATGGATTAGAATTTTGCATCTCTCTATACTCTGTCTTTTCAATTTTGGTATGAATTTTTCAATTGAGGTTTGATAGCTATTGTTATAAGAAAATTCTTCTAAATGCAAAAAATCCTCCCACCTTATGCGTCTATCCATTACATAAATGTGAAGGATATCCTCTGATATTTGATTTGTTCTTTCAGTATACCCATCAGTATGGGGATGATAGGTTGTGCTGAAATTTAGTTTTGTTCCCATCCCTCCAAAAACAAATTTCCAGAACGTTGATGTGAAATTTTCATCCCTTTCAGAGATGATCACCTTTGGTATCCCATGAAGCCTAAAAATTTCCTTCATAAAAACATTGGCCACTTGGTTTATCCCAAAGGTAGATTACACTGAAATAAAATTTGAAGCCTTGGTCAGCGTGTCCACTACTACCATAATGGATTCATGTTGATACTTAGTCCGAGGTGGTACTATTATGAAATCCCTAGATATCACATCCCACTTCCATTCTGGAATCAGAAGGGGGTTTAGCAACCTGCAAGGTGTTGATAATCCACCTTGACTTGTTGGCACTCTAAACAACTTTCCAGACAATCAGTTTTTTCCTTCTTCAGTCTGAGCCAAAAATAATTTTTCCAGAATGTTGTCACCATCTTTTGGTAGCCTAGATGACTTGAGTAAGGTCTCTGATGATATTCATCCATTATCATATGTTTCAAAGAAGGTGTGTTAGGAATGTACATTCTTTGTATATAAATAATTAATCATTTCAGATTTATGGTATACCTCATAATTCCTTGTTGTTGTACTTTTAGCTGTAATTCCAGATACCGAGGGTCTTGTTATAGGACTTCCTGAACCTGTTCGTTGAAATTTTTTTGAACACTACTACCTATGTAAGATACAATTTGATGGGAGTGTCTACTAAAGACATCTGAAATTATGTTTTCTTTTCCCTTAATATGTTTGATTTCTATGTAAAACTCACTAAGGAAATCTAACCATCTAGATTTTCTTGCATCCAAATCTCACTGGATAAAGAAGTATTTCAAGCTAATATGGTTAGTCATTAACAGAAATTTCTTACCCAATAGATAGTGTCGCCACATTTTTAATGCATCTATGACAACAACTAATTCTAAGTCATAAACTGCATAATTTTTCTCATGTTTTTTTAGCTTCCTAGATTCATAGGCTATCACAAAATTGTCTTGTAGTAGCACTCCTTTGAGTCCTTCTATACAAGCATTAGTACATACAGTAAAGTCTTTTGTTGGATCTATAATTTTTAGGATCCGAGCAGTTGTCAATTTTTGTTTCAGCTTCTCAAAGCTTTCTTGACATTTGGTTGTCCACTCAAACTTCACCCCATTCTTCTTTAAGAAGGTAATGGGATAAGATAATGCAGAAAATCCCTCCAAAAATATGCGATAATGCCCTGTGATACCCATGAATGAACAAATTGCTGATACATATGTGGGTACTAGTCAACTTAAAATTTCTTGTACCTTTTTTGGGTCTACTGCCAACCCCTCCTTTGAGATAACATGTCCCAAATACTGATCCTTTGGTATATAAAACTCACATTCAAGTTCATATTTTTCAAATACCCATTTATATTTACAGGGTACTTATGCAATTTATGGGTTACCTTTTGTTTGGTGCCTGTAGCCAACTGCACCAGCCAAGAGTGTTGAAATATATTTGTCTGCAATTTACACTTTTCCACTATTTGTTGACTAATATAGCTTAGAATAGTTCCAAGATCGATTAAAATAGACACGGGTTGGTTAAAAATGATACCTTCAATTTTGATCATAGTTGATTGATGTTCAGCCTATTGGTCTTCTAATGTGGTGTTGATTCATGGCATGCTTCTGGCTACATCATTCACCGTGGTTGCCTTCTCCACTGCTTCAATGTTTTGAATAGCATGGGGTTTGTGTTGACAGTCCCACAAAAAGTGAGGTTCTACACACCCCAAAAATTTCTGTGGTTCCTTTTATTTTACTACTACATCCCGTTTTTTGTTCCCTCCCATGGGCTTGGATCCTGTATGGGATTGGGCTGGCTGATTTTCCCCACATTTACTAAAAATTTTCCATGGTGGCTTCTGCCAAAATTATTCAGATAGGTTGGTTTGGGTCTTTCTTATTTTGATCCTCACTTCCCTTTTTCTTTACTCTTCTAGGTTTTAAAGTTATCATTCTATCCCTTAAATCTCTGGTAGCACAGTCGAGCTTTTCTAATAATTTCATCCATATTCTTTGGGTTATCAAACTCAATTCTTTATTTATATATTTTGGGCAAGAAATTTAAGAACCTATGTACCTTCACTTTATCCTCTCTTATATATGGTACATAACAAAGTAAGTTTGTGAATTCCTTTATCCCTGTCATCCTAATATCTTTCACTGAGGTATCAGGATTTAGCTTCTGCTAGAATTATTTCGATGAGATTACCTTCTCATCCAACAAGTGTATAATTTTGGTCTCTCCCCACTAAATTGTGGCTTTACCTTTCAATTGGTAAACTGTCAACCTTGCCTTTATATTTCTTTTATACTCATATACCTGAAAATATTTAACCATATTCAGGAGCTAGGCTTTTGCATCCTCTTTCTTTTCTCCATCAAAGGTCAGAGGATTTATCTTGCATAACTATCCCTGCAACTCCTTACTCTTCTTGGATTTAGAGTCTTCTTTCCCAGACTCTTCCCCACTCTCAGATTTTTCTTGAGTTTTTTTTCTCTTTTCTTTTCATTTTTTCTTGTTCCCCCTCCTGATGACTGGATTTAGAGGTTAATTATCTTATCTACTTATATTTTTCATTGTTGGCTTGTTATAGACGTTCATTGCTAGTCCTTAGTTGAACCAATTCTTGGTGTAAATTCTTGATAATTCCCAGGATTTGGGTATTGGGATCTAGAGGAGTATCCTGCTACCCTATCTCCACATACATCTCTTCTCTATCCGTCATGACAATAGTTGTAAAATGTTTTAAAATTTATATCTGGTGCACATTCAATCATTAGCATTAATCAATAATTAACATAACATTCCACTCATCATCTTTTTGTAAAAAAATTTTAACTGTAAAATTAAAATTTTCAGACAACTGAATCTTCTAGGGTTGAAGTCCATAAGCCGAGTGTTTTAACCTAAAATATGATACCACTTTTCATGTCCCCAATTTTTTTTTTCCTATCACTTGTCTTGTTTGTTAGTTGGATTATCACCATACCTCTTGGCTTCTTATGATATTCCTATATTACTATTTTATGTTCAATAATTAATTCTTATGGATAATGCAATAATGTCTGAGTTAAATCAATGCTCCAAGAACTTGGAGTTGTATTTATTTTATCTTCATTAATTATCCTTACACCCTTACCCTTATTAACGTAATTCTAATGCTTTAAGTTATACCTAAGCCTAAACTAGTTTTTACTATAATGGTTCCCCAAATGTTTAGTATAACTTATAAATTTAATAAACCCTTAGGTACATTGGTGCCTTAACTTTTGAATTACTTATGGCTTTTATATTTTTGAATATATTGGTGTCCCAACCCTTTTATTTTATATGGTTTTTCTAACTCATTCACTTAATCACAAGGTTCAATATACATTTATGAATACCTTCCTCCCTTCACATGGTCTCCACAAACCTCGAGGCATTGGAGGTAAAGTGGAGATCACTCATATAAAATATACCGTCAACAAGTGAGGATGCAAACCCTAAGACTATACTTACCTTTTTCCTCGTCGGTTAGACTCTTGACCACAGGTGTCTGGCCGTTATGGCTAAGGATGCTTCTTTTTCGCTTTCCCATCCATGAATGTCATCTACATGTTACCAAGGAAAGTTCACCCTTATGCACAAATTCTATGGAATTGTTATTATGGGAGGCAAAAGAACATTTTTTAAATACTCCGTGGCTAATACCTTTCTCTGATGCTCATTGTTTTGTGGATGAAATGTAAAATTTGTGGGGAAATCATTTGTGCAAGGTCTTCACCACTGCCTTAGACCTTTCGTCCCCCCCTGACTGTGAACACACTATGTGTTTCCTTGCACCTGCCTGAAATTGAATTCTACACGTTCCAGAGATAATTTTCCTTGAGGTTTTTGTGAGCAGGTAATCTCTCAACCCAGTTTTGGCTAGTGAGAGTTACATGTTCAATTTTTTTTATTCTTTCCCATTTCTAGAGAAGTTATATCTCTATGATTACTTTAGTACAGGGGTTCGATTCTCTAGAACTCATGGGTTACAGGTATCAATTCATTTTGTTTAAATATTTTTGAGCATACAAAAAGCCCTAAAATGTGGTTACAAGTACGACATTTTCCCCGTATATTTTTATCTATTCTTCAGGGGAAATACTTGCGTAAGGTACTTTGTTCTTATTTTCATTTTTGTTAAATTGATTACATCTCTTTATTAGCATGTGTATTGACCCAGAATAGGGTTCATTCTTTCTTACAGGGTTTTTGAAGAAAGCCCTAGATTTTGGGTTCTCATTCCAAGGTTTCCAAATCTATTCAATGCAGTACCTTATAGGAATTTTAACTTGTCAAATGTTGGGAAAAATAATTCAATCTACACAGACCAGGTATGCCATTTTTCCCTTCTCTGGTTTGGAACTTGAATTCTATAAGACTCTTTGGTTTAATTTTCTAAACTTTGTTTATTGACAGGCAGAGGCTATCATAGTTACTCCTGTTTATGATGAGGGTTTCAGTTTTTTATAGGACTATCCTACATCCCAATTCCTTCATAGGTAACCTATGTTATCATTTTCTCTCTTTCTACATGAATTGTTTTCAATTCACTCTTTTTACACAGTGGTTTAGGGTATTGGTTTGAGGTTTAGCAGTAATGGTTTTCTAAATTGGAAAAGGTCCAAAAATGGGCCATCTTCATGGGATTTTTGCGTCACTCCTTCAAGTAAAAACATTACCCTTTTTCCTATTTAATATCTACCTGTGTTTGGTATGTTTCCTATTTTTATTGAAAAACAAGTATCATTACTCACTGAGGTAACTTATATGCACAAAATTCTAGCACTGGTTCAACTCGTTCAGGGTCTACGTTAAGGTAATATTTCCTATGAATTTTTGAGATGATTAATTTCATTTACTGATGTCAATCTATAATTTTAACAAAAAAAAAAAATGTATTTACACAGGTCCAATCGAACTTTGACATTTTGGTGTTTTCGTCGAGACTTGCACATCGTTTCTACTAACTTATGGTTTCCTACATCCAAGTTGGTATACCCCTATCTTGACATAATTCTGCATGGGATAAGCACCTATTTGCTTATACTCCTAGGCATTTATTATGATGGCTCATAGCTTGAAATTTATGTGCTAAGACCCAAATGGACATAGTGCCTTTTTGAAACACTATTTGTAACTATTGGACTTCTTAAGTGTGACTATATACTATAAAAGAAAATTTCGGCCTTTAAAATATTTGATTATAATACTTTGGTAATTTTTTTATTATCTCTTTTATTTTTTATAAATTATTATCATTCTTAAGCCACATAGGCTTACACACCAAATTTTCTTTGGTGATTTTGATGTATGACTTAGTATTTCATATTTTTTATACTTCTAAAAATATTATAAAATGCCTTCATCCACGTATTAGAAATTGCAATGTACAGGAGTTCCTTGAATGCTATGATATTATTAATTAATGTTTCTAATTGAGTTTTTTTTTTCCAGATTTCCCTTTCTGTTTTATCTACTGTCTATTCTGGTAAATCAAATTTTCTATTCATGAGTTAAGTAGGAACAAGTATTGATATGTGTGAGACATTTATAGCCCAATTTGGATGTTAAATTGAGAAAGGGAAGATACCCTTTATCCTTATCCTATCAACATAAATTTATATAGTTTTAAATTTCATTTTCCTATTTACATTTATGATATTCAGTAGACAAAGTATCATAGGAATATCTGTGAGGTTTTGGATAACATTTACATTCCAAATTTCATCATGGGTTGTATACTTAAACACTATATCATAATGTTGGTTTCAACGTAAAAAAAATTGAAAAAAAAAAATTATTCATCGATATTTCCTCATGTGTAAATATTCAACTTGGTGTTAGGTTTTTAGATTTCTAACTTCTATTTTCGAGTTTTAAAAATAGAAAATAAATGGAATGTCCTATCTCTCAAAAGATTATTTGTACTTTAGTAACATATTTTCATTCTCATAGTACCACTAATAATATTATTATAATTTTGGCGATAACCTCTACACATTCCCGTAATACTAATACAAAATTTTGCTATCGTTTACTCCCTTCATATTTATATAATTATGATAGCAGAATTTTTTGTCTTCAGAATCTATTGTTTATAATAGTTTATATTTAGCTCCCCTATTGGAAAATTCCTTCATGCAAATTATATTTCTATCAGTACTTATATAACCATACAACTACTCCCTAGGATTTCCGAATGGTTGTCGACATTCTATACGATATTAAAAAATTAAACTATACTAAAACTATCACCAACACCATACATATTAGATAAAATTTTAGAATACATGCGTGGTATTAGGTTTGCATTACAGGACTATAGACTTTGCACTACCTCCAACTCCTTAAAGTTGGATCCAGTATTAAATACTACTTATATAGTCCCGATAAGTCTTCATTCCTCAATAATATAAAATAGACCTGAATAGTAAAACTTATGCATGCCGCTTATCAACTACTCATTAATATGACATATAATGAATACAATTCTATATAGATATCAGATACTAATTGTAAAGACTTTTTTTCTCCCCTCCATGAGCTTCTCAACTTTTCTGAGTGTTGACAACCTCTTGTCATACTAGTGAAGGCACTTTTGAGTCATCTTTACCCAGCAAGTTTCCATAAGGGAGTCCCATAATTTCGGGTTGTTGTTTCTCATAGCCTAGGCTTTTCTTCTACCTTTCCACAAAAGTTTTGTTTTAAAGCTCTCTTTTATTTAGCGTGGTTTTTCTTACCTCTTCCTAGTAACTTTCCTCTTTACTGAGGAATCCTTAGATATTTTTCTTCTATCTATTTTTTTTTTCAATTTTATTTCTCTTGAAAGGAATTTTTTTGGAGAATTTGGGAAAGTATGAAATTTTATGCTATCCTCACAGATTAGAATTTTGGATCTCTCTATACTCTATCTTTTCAATTTTGGTAGGAATTTTCCTAAATCAATATTATATATAAAAATTACAATTCCTCCGACATCATAATTGTTTCATAGGTCCACATAGTATTTGTCCTATCTAACATAAAAACATAATAATTTAAATTTGGGGTATTACTTTTTGTTAGACCACTAATCAACTTGATTTCAATTTTTTTCCTTTGGTTTTTCTAAGGTATTGGTTGGTGTTGTTAGTGTTGTTTGATTACTTCTATATTGTGTTCATGACTATGTTTATTTACATGTCATTTTATACATGGCAATGGTTTCAGTTCTTGTGTTGAAAGTGTTGTTGTCTAGGTGTGTGATCATGGTTGCTTATAGCAACTTGAGCCATGGGGTGGAATAAATATAGAGGAAATATCCTAGACCATGGAATTGGTAAATATTTGTTGATAGAAAAATAGATCTACACGAGAAACAAAATGTAAAAATAAAATATGTGGGAAAAATTTTATGGATATGATCTGGTGTGATATATAATTTGACAGTGATCATCCCCAAATTTGAATGAAAAAATCCATATCAACATAGATCTATTGTGGATCTATAGTTCAGATCAAAGTTGCACATGAATGGCTTGATAAAGTATCAACTCGATTATCACAATATATGGAATCAAATTAGAACACCTTATCCTTCCATAGAGTAATGGCACAGAGGAGAGCGGTAGTGAAAGTATGAGACCGAAGATGAATGTATGGTACGTTGAGTAATCAGAAGAGCCCAAGTGCTGGAAAGAAGCCTGTGGTAAAAAAATCTATGACAAAGAAAAGGGGTGAGAAGAGGCTGAAGGCCAGGAAGTACGGATGAGAAAAAGTTTAGGAAGTACGCAAAGTAGCTTGGTAGTGGCATGTTATTTTTTTTTAGTAGTGGTGAGGAAATACCCTGAAGAAAAAATAATTGGTGCAAATACTGTCAAGATTTCCTTTTTCAAATTGATTAAATAAGAAGCAAAACTATGAAAATATTAAAGGATCGAACCCTAGTAGTATTCAATGGCTGAGGAGGATAGTCATGCGTATTTTTTTACAAGACTTTAAATATATGGTAGCACACATGTGGAAATATGAGCAATAATTATAAGAGTAGCTCATGGAAGTAGTGTCAGTGAAATGCAGTGCTGGACAGAACAAAGAGAAACCAATATCCCTCTTCACATACAGACATTAGAAATAGTTTCAATGCTAGAGAGAAAGAAATTATTGTATCCAAATGTAGTTAGAGAAAGTTCTAGTCTAGAGAGCGAGTTTGGTGGAGGAATGGAATTCCTATATTGAGGAGACTACATGTGATATCGATATGTTGGTGGGGTAGTTGCAAAAATCAGTGTAGTTTGTGTGAAAAAGTCATGTTGAAAGGGTAGAGATGAATGCAATCAAATTTTATAGCTAGGCAGTGAAAATTGTGTCTGAATCAATAGATTGATGAACCATGTATCTAAAGAGAATTCCTAGAGAATTGATAGTTATAGCTTTTGATGACCTATATAATTCTATAGATGGTGGTTACATAAATTTCATGGAGAAAGGAAAGGAAATAGTGTAAGAAGCAATGAATTACTAACATTAACCAAGAAAAATATTAATTATAAAGGAGATAATGTAATTGTGAATATTAGTGTAAGACCTGAAAAACATGCATGCACTAAAGTCTAGAGTGATAGGAGGAATATTGGATTCTCTTAAGTACCCAAATCGTTAAGGGATTTAGATCCATAACAATTCCCTAGTAAATTTTAACGCGGAGATTTTTAGGATTAAAACTCACTCGGGAATGATACTCTACAACTAGTGGTTTAAGGCATACAGTTTTGTGGCCCATGGTATTATGTCAGTTTTTTTATCGAAAGAAGTTGATAAAAAGGCTTATCAGTCTCCATTATAAGTGTGGATCCTGACTGTGATTTGAGGATTAAAACTCACTCGAGAATGATACTCTACAACTAGTGGTTTAAGGCATATAGTTTTGTGGCCCATGGTATTATGTCAATTTTTTTATCGAAAGAAGTTGATAAATAGGCTTATCAGTCTCCATTATTAGTTTGGATCCTCGAATGTTATCCTGTGTACATTTTATGATTACTTGTTTTTTAGCCATGTATTTTACAACATATAATGAAAATGTTGTGTATATAAGATTAGATGGTATTTTATGGGCATTTGTTTGTTAGTATAAGAGATGGTTAGAAGTAAAATAATTTATTTTATTTTATTTTGTAATTAAAATTTTCATTATAATTAAATATAAATATATATTTTAAAATGTATATTTTATGTATAAAGGTGTTATAGTTTAGCTTATATGACATTTGAACTTTAAATCTTATGTTTTATGTCATACTTTATAATACAAATATTTTCAATTGAATTATCCTTATAAGAATTTATAGCATAAATATTATATATATATATATATATATATATATAATTTTAATTTAATTTTAATTTTCTTTTTTAATTCGATGTTATTGCATAAAAAAATTGTAATTAGAAAATTGGTGGAAACATTGATTGATTTCTTGCTCATATTTAGAACTATTAGGCTCATGAAGACTTCATTCACTTCTCATGATTGAATAAAATAGTTACAAACCTTGAGTAGGAAGGTTTAATAAAACTTTATTGGGCCTAATGGTTAAGAGCATGTGTTTCTCCCAAGAAGTCACAAATTAAAACTAGAAGGGGTGATCTGTTGTCTCATAAACACATGTGTCTCACATACCAATGTAACACCCATTAGCATGCACATGAAAAATAAATAAATAAATACCTTTTAGCTTACCCTTTGCAATCATCATAACTAAATATTTATGTCAGGATCTATATGAAAATAAATACATTTACCATATCGTATTAAATGGTATTAATTTAAAATGTCCATCCAAGTCATTCTATCATACTAAGGTCTTGGTCATCAAATGTATTGGACCCTTGGGGTCTGACATGTTACATATATTAAGGGTTGGGTCATTAAGTTGATTGATGTGTGTTTTAATAAACCATAAAACCTTAAATGGTATTAATTTAAAATGTCCATCCAAGTCATTCTATCATACTAAGGTCTTGGTCATCAAATGTATTGGACCCTTGGGGTCTGACATGTTACATATATTAAGGGTTGGGTCATTAAGTTGATTGATGTGTGTTTTAATAAACCATAAAACCTTCACCATGGAAATTATATCAAAATCACATTTTTATATCATATATCAAAATCACAGTGATATGATTCTTCTTCGAAGCTTCGAGTTGGAACACAGGGTTGATCCGTTGAGTGACATATGTACCCTTCCTCGCCTTCGATCTGATCCCAATCGGATGTTTGATGTTTCCTGAGGGTTGGTTATGGTATTACCCCCACCAAAACCCTCAGCATGATTATCATTTTCTCTAGCTTCTGTTGGTCTTTCGCTCTGCAAATCGTCGATGTGTTCTAAGGAAATATATTGACTTACTTGGCTCATGCCGCATGTAGGGGATCTATCTGGCGGAAGGTTGGAATTTATTAAGGTAAGTTACTATGGATTTATCTCTATAATATTTGGGTTGAATTGTATAACAAAATGTTGACTTACCCAAACTAATTCTGCACAATTATCGTTTATTCTACCAGATTTTCAGTCCACTTGCCCTTCTCCTATGTGAGGGCTTTAACTTGCTTTTGTTTTCCAAGTAAATCTCGACTTACTATGTTTAGTTTCTATTGCACAATTTTGGGACATCATTTACGCTAGAGTTATTCCAACATTCATCTTCTTGTTTGGTTATCACAGGTCGTCTGAGAGTGGCTCAGAGATCTGGGTTATTCCCAGATGGTTTCAGTACCAATGTGGGTTTGATGGAACTCGACTCCCTTGTTAGGAATGTGATTTTGAAATTTTAAGGAACTTACCCTTTATTAAGTTTAAACGTTCTACAACTAGAATAAATGCAATTACAGTAGTGAAATTTGTCATTTTATTTATCCTTTCAAATAGTGGAACCTTTTCATTATTCTCGAATTATAATGATGAATGTTTAAGGGCTCATTCTTTTTCCATCTAAAAGTTTTGTTTTTTTTTTTAATTAAGTTATGAGTGAAGCTCCAAAAATGGTAGTTTATTGTTTAAATTCATGAGCAAACTCAGACATGTCTATACCTGTTACATTCATATTATGAGTAACGCCCAAACATGGCTTCCACCTTTTGTATTTATATTTTGAGTAATTCCCAGACAGGGATTTCACTGTTACATTTATATTTTTTTAATGTGTGAACATGGTATATTTATATTTTTTTAATGTGTGAACATGGCTTCCACTGTTTATATTTACATTTATACACAATGCTTCAACCATCATTTTCATTTTCTATATTATGCCATTTTTTTCTTAACATAATATGTGTGTGTGTTTAACGCCTAGGTTAGCAACATGCATGTTTTAATTTTGAATCATGATAATGTACAGTTCCAGAACTAGTTTCTTTACGTGATTCATATGGGATTCTTATCATTTCATAACTCCTTTCTTATCACTTTTTGTAATTATCATTCCCTAGAATACTTGCTAGAGATCATGTGGGAGACTTACGTTATGTTCCTAACACTAATTACAATACAATTTTCATGAAATAGCAGACCTACTGATTGTATATATGTTGTATGTTATACTCAGTTTGGAAAGTTAGTTATTGATTAAACCTTATTATAGTTTTCCTTCATAATTACTATGTGTTGCTACATTACTATAACTTATCCAACATAGACTTTTCAACTTGGCATTCCCCTAGGTTGGGATAACTGTGATGGCACTCAAACTTTCTTGCATTAGGTTTCACACCACTATTAAGAATGTTTCGTCGTAAGCAACCCAATTGCACTGACCAGATTAATTCTGCCACAATACTACCCTTCACTTCACACGTATGGTTTGCCACTATATTTAGACATATATCTCACGCACAGTGAGTAATCTCTCACTGGCCTAGAAGTATCCCTGTGTATTTCTAACTATGAATAATGGTTAAATTAAATAACTAAATAAGGTTATGACATGTAGGTATTTATCTAGCTTATTAACCAGGGGTACAGGGTTTTTTTATTCATTCTATTCAATACTTAATATACATAAAAACCTGCAACACTTCCTGTATTAATTTACAGTACTGCAATATTTCCAATATTTCGCTATCATATTAAATACAAATATTAGATGCATTACCTGGAATTTCACAATTATTATTTAACTTGTAAATATTGAGTAGGAAAGCTCAACAGAAGGGTCTGCCACCCTACCAATGAGATCAACAATTACATCTAATGCTCCCCTCGAGCCACTACTACCAAACAACCATTGCCATCCTTGTCAATATAGACTCTTTTTCAGACCTCAGAACTAGTTTTACGTTCAATTTGGAACAATTCTGGAGAAGCTCTACTGGTGATAACTTTCCAAATCTGGATGGTTGGAGGTGGGCCTCAAAATACCCCTGGGCGCTATCCCTAGAATGAATGTCACAATTCATCATCATGCATTGATTATTGAATTTATGGTCGAGACAGGTTGTGGTTGGTACATGATTCGAGTCCTCATTGTTATCCCATACTTTTCTGTCATGCGTTGTCATCCACGATGCTTGGTGCAGGGTTCAAATATCTATCACCAACCCATGCTTTTTAAGTTATCATGGGATCGATAATTGTCATGATACGTTCTTGATCACCATTCCGGATCCCTACTTATGTGTTTAAACCAATCCACCAAATAACCTTATCTTCATACCACTTCTCATTGAAGGCCTTCTAACCTATTATCAGCCTATCAACAACTCCATAAGCACAACTCCAAAAACTATAAACCTTTTTTTTCATAGTTACACATAAAAAGAAACATTTATTCTACATAGAATTCCAAAAATTCAGAGTTTCTGTCGAAAAAAACCGCGAGGAGGCAATTTCAAGAAAAAAAAATAGTAAATTTCATGGATCCTAAATCTCTAGAGTCTGTGAACCGTCAAAATGGATT